>CAUYSK010119365.1:0-18986 GCA_963575035.1 Avahi laniger
AAAGAGTAGAGCTTTGAGTCAAAGAAACCTGTGCTCTACCATGTATTACCTCTATGATCTTGAATGAGTCTATGAGCTTTCTGAGCCCCAGATTGCATGCTTATAAAATGGGTCGATCAAACAAGATAATATTTGTAAAATGCCTGGCACATTGCTAAAAAAGAATTTGTAAAATGTCTGGCATATTGCTTTAGCCAGAGGATAAAAGAAGGAATTCTGAAAATAGTGAAACACCGATCAGAGGACAGGCTGCAATTTCTGGAGCTTTGCTTCATACACACAATGCAGAACTCTTCATTTGTAGCATGGGATATCCAGCGTCCTAGTGAGTCCTGAAACCACTACATTATGAAAAGGAAGAAAAGGATAAAAGTCGTTTCATGGCACAGCTAGAACTCTTAGTAATTTCATGATTTTTGAGTTGTAAAGTGAATAAGAATGTTATTTACTTCGAGGAACATTTCCGTCGTACCGTGGTTGAAAGAATTTAGAATACTTAATAAAGGTGCTATGCTGTGAGAAATATCCCTCTATGCGGCTGACCTTATATTTCCTGTTACTTTTTTATTCTTTGACTACATTTCCCGTCTTTCCCTTCATGCATAATGAATAGAAATTGCTTCTACATTTTATATCACCGTGCACATTATTATTTCTTATTAACATTTTTATTTTCACCAAAAGAGAGCAAAATGCCATTTTCCAGGAAGAGGAGAAGAGCTAAGGATTTTTAAGCGCTACAAATTTTTATAGTTATCAGAATCATTACTGTGCTTTCTCAAAAACTGGCCATTTTAAGGGAAAGGGCCTTAAACCTTTTCCTGATACTTAGTAACATAAGTTACCTATTAAATGTGTTCCTATAACTGAATTGATGGTATTAATTTTTGCAAAATAAGCAGAAGCGAAATGTAATGTTTTCGTGATATTGAACTGCTGCTGTTTTAAGTAACAGGGTTTTGTTCTTTTTATATACTTTTCGAATAAACTGTGTATCCCCTTCAATTCAGATTCAAATAATCAGTGATCAGAGAACCCACTTAAAAGAGGTTTTCAGTGTTTGGAAAAAGTTTTAATGTATCAGAAATAAGAAGAAGATATTGATTTGATAATTAGCATAAACATAAATTAGAATGCAAAGTCATTTTCAGTGTAGGAAAATTTGTTGACCATAATGAAACACGGGCCCATAATGTTGGATAAAGTGAGAATAGAGCAAAGAACTGGACCGATGAAACAATGAGAAGGAAGAAAAATATTCTGGGGAAAACTCCATGAAAAGTTATAAGCTTAGAGATTTGGAGTGGAAGGTTTTGTTTGTTTGTTTCCATTTTGTTTTCTAGTTTTTCCATTTTGTTTTTACTATATGTTTGTATGCAAACTTTGTCACAATTTTTATTTTAATAAAATAGATTTCTATAACTAGAATTATTGCATTAAAGGAAAATTTAAAGCAATTGCTATACGTTGCTAAGCAAAACGTTCTATATGTTGCATTGAAGAATGTTGCCAACATTCTTACCATAATGTTTGGGAATGCATATGACTTCAAAGTTATTGTAAATTGCATAAGTAGAAATTGCCTTTTCTTTTATTATATGTGATCACTAACGAGATATCAAGTATTTATCAGTAATTTGAAATCTGTCAATTGTTTATTTGTGAACAATGCCCATTTTTAAATTTGAGAATTAGCATATAATCTGTATGCATTCTCTCTATATTAAAAGTATTATTCTTTATGAGTCAAAATTGTTGCAAATGTTTTCCCAAATTTGTCATTCGCCATTGAAAGCGGTTTTCATAATTTTAAAAACAAAATTATAATTTTTATATATTTAACTTGCATCTTTGAAAAGTAAGTGAAATATCACATCTAAGTTTTATTAGGACATGAATTTGCCTATCATGTACTATCATGTATCTCTAGCTTCTAGCATGTACCTAGCACATAAGAGATGCTCATTAAATATTTTTAAATGAGTATTTGCATGTGTAACACCTTTGGTTATCAATAATTCTAGCAAAAATAGAATTCTAGGTACAATGACTATTAGTTGCCTTATCTTTTATCCTTTTAATTTCACTCTTAGAAGTCCTTAATTACAACATTAACATTTTAAAATGAATTACTATGTTTTAACTCATGTCTGTATACTTGAGAGAGCTTATTACATTGCCTTTTCATACATATTTATGGAACTGAATTCAGTGCAAAGAAAAAATCCAGCCAAATAGAAATATAATGTTTTCTTTCCCAAATCATTTTTATCATAACTCTAATAATAATTTATTGACTATTTTATGCTAATCACAGAAGTTTCTCTAATTTATCAGTCAGTTTTTTTAGAGGCAGGCAATACTAGCAAACTTTGCTCATCTCAGACAAAAAGGAAATTTTCTAGAAGTGCAGCTAGGGCATACAAAATAAACAAACTTGAAATTGTAGGACTGGGACTGAAAGATAATCAATAACCAAGGCTGCTCAGGAGCTAATGTGTAAAGATAAAATTTTGGTCCAGATGATGTTACAACACCTGAGGAACATCACTGCGGATGATGTAAAATGGATTTTAACTCTCTCTTTGTTTCTATGTCAATGAACCAAAATTCTAAGGTGAGAATACCATCATCTGATTGGCCAAACCTAAGTCACATGTTTCACCCTGATTTTTGGAGGACAGGAAAAAGGAGAATTTGCCTCAGCCCCTTTCAGATTTCATAGGCATCTATGCATGACTACGTGTATTGGGTTGTTCAGTAACTAGCCGGGATTTATTGGAAGCTGCACAGAAACAAATGGCAAGAAATAGAAATGTTGAACAAAACAAATATAATTTTTTTCTTCTTACAGCTTATCATCTGGAAGAAGAAAAAAACTATCATAGATATAAATATAATATTAAAACTGTGATACTTGAAAGAGTTTTAATATGTTACACTTTTTAAGCATTTGTCCTTTTAGTCTGTCATTATCCTTCCCTGAAAAAGCTGAGCTGTTTATAGGAAGCACATTCGAGTCCCATTCACCGCCGTTGGTATTACGTTTTCACAAAGCCTGCTTTGAAAGCTGGCAAACATCACAAGTTACATGTTACCATATTACACATGGGAGGACCTATATACATTGTTATTTTTAAATTGAACACTAAACAGAAAAAAGGAGGAATCACTTAACTTGGAAACAAAACACAAAAGACATGAACAGGAGATTTTCAAAAAAAGACAGACTAATGGCCAATAAGCGTATGAAATTCTGGTGTTAGAAGTCTAAGAGTTTAATTATACGATTCCTTAGAAGGACTCAACGGTAGACTGAAGCCAGCCAAAGAAAGAATTGGAAATTTGGAGATAGACCAGTGGAAATCATTAAATCTGAATAAACAATAAAAAAAGCATGAGAAGAAATTACCAGAGCCTCAGAGACCTTGGGGAACCACTAAGTGTACCAACATGCGTGTGACGGGAGTTTCAGAATCAGAGGAGAAAAACAAGGGGCACAAAAATATTTGAAGAAATATTGGCTGAAATATTGCAAATTTGATGAAAAATTAATTAACATATCCAAAAACTCAATAAACTCTACATAGAAAAAACAAAAAGAGATTCAAACTTAGACACATCACTGTTAACCTGTAGAGAGCCGAAGACAAAGAGAAAAATCTTGAAATCATTTGTTATTCTACAAGACATCTGTGTTATTAAAATCCCTACTATGATCACTATTCATTATTTATCTTCCCTTCCTAAGATAATTTTCCATAACCCACCTTTTATTTGTTTATTCATAGTATATGAATGACCAAAAAAGAGAGTATTGTTTGCTCGTTTCAGCATTTTAGCATCGACTCAACTGTATATTGACATATGCTAGGGTTAGAATTATGAGATGTCATTCTTCATTTTCTAATCCGTAGCCATGCCTAAGGAAGTGATTTCTATTGATTCTTTTTTCCTTTCAACAAATATGGACTGTGATACCTATGTGTGATTTGGAACTGTAAGGGAAATTACCTGTAAAATTAGGAAAAAAATATGATAAAGATCACAACTTGAGGAAGAAGATTATAGGTAGGAAGACACGTACTTATATGTTTGTGGGAGGAGTCACCTAGAATGGAGCCGACCAACCAGAGAATTTAGACCAGAGAATTCAGAGGAGTGATGCTAAGCATATGGAATATAATATAATATAATATAATAGGGAGAGATGGGAAAGAATATAAAGGAATATTTACAATAACCAAATCTGGCATAAAGGAGCAGAGAGTATCCAATGAGAGGCTTCTGGAGCAGAGCCCTAACCTATGTTGATGGTGAGTGGAAATCGGGTGAAATTGAACAACGAGGTTTGTGAGCCAATTCAATGGTCCCAGTAACTGAATCTTCTCTGTACCATATTAATCTTCCTAGATAATTTTTTTCATTTTGTGAGTCAATGAAGATGAACTCATTTTGAATGGCTGTTTCTTGGTCACAGCTGAAGCCTGGTTCTTCTCTGGTGACAATGCTTCTCTCACTTTCTACCTACTGTGGAGGCCGGGAGAAAGTGGGCAATTAGCTTGCTTGTCATTGATTTCCTAAACGCGTACTCATCTACCTTCTCATGGTATGTCTCATTTAGTGTTCTGCTATCAGATTTTATGTCCTACATTTTTCAGTACTATCATCTTTTTTCAATTCCCTTGTCTGGTTGCTATAAACTTGGAAGTTTTTGCCCTTAGGAGACAACTGATCCTGCTCTTGAGTTATTTCAATATTGATACTGATTCATTTAACACAATAGTCTACTGCTCCTTATACTTTTTAATGCTAAAATCAGCACATCTGTTAGTGTTCTGAAGAAAGATTGACTGTCAAGACCTACAGCTTTATATTGAATGAAGGGATCTAGACACAGAAGGTGCATACTCCGTCGTTCCATTTAGAGTACAAAAACACCCAAAACTGATCTTTGAAGGTAGAAATCAGGACAGTGAATGGGGCACCAGTGAGAATTTGATATGCTGCAATATTCTGTTTCTTAACCTGGGTTATATCAGTGTGATTATTTGTTGAAAGTAATAAGCAATATGCCTATTGTTTGTGCACTTTAATATATATATTATATATTTCAATAAAAAGTTTCAAAAACCAAAATGACCTAGGTTTTAATTTTGACTCTACCCAGTATTGGTTGGGGGATGATGAGCCAGTTAATTAAGTTGTCCGATCCTCAATTCCTTATGCCATTGAATAATCCCAAATCCATACTGGTAAACATTCCATTTCATGGGAAAATGAAAATGAAATAATATGGAGTGACTGGTTATACTACCACTATGCTAGGAAATCAGTAAATGGTCTTTATTATTACACTTATTAATTTAAAAAGCTACTTCATTAAAACAAACTCTGTGACTAGAACATGAACATTGTCATGTTTTGAAATCTTTCAGCTTTGAAATTCTAATATTTCACCAGGATAATAAACATTTTTCCTTCTGGTTCTTATATTTTGGTGTTCCCAGTGTTCCTGTGAGTGTAGGCTCTGCAGCCAGACTTGCTGAGCTCGAACCCAGCCTTTGCTGGCTCACTGCTGTGTTTGCTTTGTTTTGCTATGTGGCCTAATTTCTAGGATTAGGATTCATTTCTTTTTTTTTTTTTTTGAGACTGTGTCTCCATTCCCTGGGCTCGAGTGCTGTGGCGTCAGCCTAGCTCATAGTAACCTCAAACTCCTGAGCTCAAGCGATCCTCCTGCCTCAGCCTCCCAAGTAGCTGAGACTACAGGCATGAGCTACCAGGCCTGGCTAATTTTTTCTATATATTTTTAGTTGTCTAGCTAATTTCTGTCTATTCTTAGTAGAGACGGGGGTCTAGCTCTTGCTCAGGCTGACCTTGAACTCCTGAGCTCAAACGATCCTCCTTCCTTGGCCTCCCAGAGTGCTAGGATTACAGGCATGAGCCACCCGCGCCCGGCCCTAGGATTCATCTCTTATCTTTTAATTTCTTATTACTTGCCTGTTAGCCACAACTCTTCTAAAACAGGGTATAAATCCTATTTTATTTAACTATACATCTCTGAAACATTGCACTCTACATATTCGTCATAAGGAAAGAGTAATTTTTAGAAGTTATTGAAAGAATTTTTCATCAGAATCTAAAAAGGGAAAGATCCCAATTTAAGATACTGTAATTATTATATATATAAAGAATCTAGGTATTAGGGGAAGACCTGGGAAAGGGAGGGCCAGAAATTCAAGTCACATGGTATTTCACAAATCAAGAAGGGGTAATTTTCATTGCTAGCAAAGCAAAAACACCATTGTTGTATTTGAGTGGCATCAAAAGAGTGTGGCAAGTTTAGACGTCAGGAACACAATTGCTACATTTAAAGGCCTAGAGGCTGGGAACTGTCATATTTATGATGTAATGTATATTATATATTTTTGCAATTTTATTAACACAAAAGAGAATTCTCTGATTGATGAGTTGCATGCAGTGCAGCTTGCATGTCCTAAGCCAGGCAACATAATGGCAACATAAAACTTGAGCTTGCTTCAGTTTCCCTCTCCTTGGACAGGTTTGTCCCCGGTCTTCTGCAAACTGATCATCTCATAAAAGCAAGGGAACAACTAGCAATGCATGAGATATTATAAATTTCTTGTGGAAAAAATACTATCTTATTCTATTCCTCATTTGATCTAACAAAAGCAATAGCAGGTGGTTGATGAGTATGTGTTCATGTTATTTAGCCAGCGCAGTGAAGGGCAAAGCAGATTAGAATATGCACGTGCCTCAGTGTTCCATCTTAAGGGCTTTTAATCGTGGGAGGGAGCATTTGTTGAGAACCAAAGGATTCTAGTGTTAAGTTCCACTTAAAACTTTCTAAGTGACCTTAAACCGTGAGCATAATGATCGTATATATGCATTTTACTGTAGCATGTGGTTTTTTCTTCTTAAAAGCCATGATAAAATATTTATAAATTTTAATACTTATATATTAGTCCACAGGTTGAAAAATGATACCAGAGGCCACCTGCAAAGACTGATAATTCTTCATTGTTAGAATTCTCAGTTCTAATCAATATGTATGCCTGTATGTTATCTCAGTATCAATTTGCCTTGTTTTGTTTGTTTTTGTATTATCCATATTCTTAAAGGACTTTTAAGAATAGTTAATTTTTTTTTTTTTTTTGAGACAGGATCTTGCTCTGTCACCTAGGCTAGGCTGGAGTGCAGTGGTGTGATCGTAGCTCTCTGTAACCTCCAACTTCTGGGCTCAAACGATCCTCCTACCTCAGCCTCCCAAGTAGCTAAACTACATGCATGTACCACTATGCCCACTAATTTTTTTTTTATTTTTTCTAGAAGACGGCTGGTCTTGAAGTCCTGGGCTCAAGCGATCATCCTACCTTGGCCTCCCAAAGTGCTAGGATTACAGGTACAAGCCACCGCGCCCAGCCTCATTCTTAATTTTTCTATCATTTAGCATCTATAATCAGGAAAAAAAAATTCATAACATATTTTATTCTCTTTTAAAAATATGAACTATTTTCTGTCACAAGATTAAGCATATGATTAATAAGGTATATGGTGCTTTAAAAAGAGCTTATTTTATGAGTAAAATGAAATCAACACTTTAACTTAATTTTTGACATAAGATTCCATACACATATTGTGTTCTTCATGTAAATTTAATCATGTTGAGGAAAAAAGAGAATTTACATGTTACTTTAAAAGTCTTGTCAACATAATTTGTATGTTTTATATCTTATGAAGACTCAGTGCTCACAGCTAGCTGTTAAATGAATGAATAAATATTAGTCATCTGAAGAGAATTTTAGTTTATGCAAAATTACAATCACTGAACCCCAAAAAAGGATTTCATCGATTTCTGTCTTTCCTCTTACTCCTCTGTGCTAGGCCTTCGGGATGTCCAGTGAGCTCAAGAGAAACAGGACATTGCCAGTGACTTGGGGTGGGGCGGTGTTGCTATCATTGAATTTCTGAGAACATTGGCCCAATTTTAGGTGTGGGCGCTTCTCTGGACTGGAGAAGTCAGCGTTAAAGGAAGGTGGAAAAAAAGGCAGATTGGGAGAAACAGGGAAAGGAGGCCTTGCTGCTCTGTGGTCACAGAGGGAGGAGGAGGGAGAAAAAGACACACGAGTTGGCTTCACTATTCTCATTGGGTGAGGTGGTCTGTACAGTTTTGCTTGATGGCAACTCAACCAAAAAAATCCTGTTGTGCTCTAACACTGCAAAACACTCTTTGTGGAAAATACGGTATTATCATAAATCGTCCTATTGTGCTTGCAATTAAACTTCAGAACAATTTACAAGCATTTCTTTCTTTGTCCAAAACCACCCATAGGGATGGGAGGGGGAGGGGTGGAAAATTACTTAATTTTTTAAGAACCATATTTCAAACGAAAAAGACTTAGGTAGACAATGCCAACTTCTGTTTTACTTCTTTTTTTTTAAGTGTAGCTACTATATGTAAAACAAGCTTTGGCAATGTTTCTTTGATAACTGAGCCATCATAAAATGGATAAAATTATAAAGAATTAGCCATTTGCAGCTGATCTGAATTATTATATGACTGTTCTCTTCTTTCAACTAAAAAAATCAATGAACACATGGTCATTAACAGCTATCGTGGAGCACAGTTGTAAGTACTCTCCTGAGCGGAGACAAGTTCAGCAATTTTTCAACATACTTCATGGTCCATTCTTAGCTAAAAGCGTCTACTTTTCCTGCTCCCGCAAGTGATCATTCAACTGATGTGTTTTATGAAGACCTGCCGTTCATTTGGTCCATACTAAAGAGGGAAATTTAACATGGTACAAACAGAAAGAGGCTTTAACAGTTATTTTAAGCACAGAGAATTTCTCTACTGACAAAGTCAATCCTTTACTCCTTAATAAATGAAATCTTCAAATGATATAATTTCTTTCCCAACGTAGAAACTGTCATTTAGTTTTGCCTTTAAAGGCAGGACATCTTCTGTGTACACTAATCTTTGAACATTGATTTAATAGTAAATATTTGAGGAGTTGCTACCAAACTTGCTGATGATGGAAAATACTTCAAAGGGAGTCTTTTTTCCTCTCTAAAGGCAAAGAAATCTTAGTTTGTGCATTTTATTTCAACCTATTTGCTCCACCATAGAGAGAACTTGATATCCAGTGAAAACATTTGGTATGTGTATTTATTGTAAATGCACAGATCTTCGAGTTGTATTTTGCATACAAAGTTACTGATTCATCCATCCAAATTCACTCACACATTTGTAACAGGGCATGCATAATGTAAGTCAGCTAAACTGAGACGTTGAAGCTGAGACTCTGGTATTACATAAGACACATGTAGAAATGTGTCTAGCCCAAATTTTTGGGACTAGTAATTATGAGTAAAATCCTCCTTATCAGAAAATATCCTGCCTTCAAAGGTAACATGTATCTGCATGCTACAAGGGAATTTTGTCCCGTGTAGATACAAACTTGTAAAAAAATGAACTTTCTTGTTGAAGATATTGTTCTGAATCTTGGAAGAAGAAAAAGAGTGTTGTTACGAGGTATAAATGTGTCCATACAAACCCAGAATGACTTCTTCCAGCATTTTGCACAAGCCATAATGTGATCAACTGATAAAAAAAAACAACATCAATTTTAATTAATAATAAGCAAACCAGGAGGAAGAAAGTAAAATATTAGCAATAAGCTCCTAAAATTTGAGAAAAGTTAGGTATTGCTGTAGGGTCTACGAGATAAAAGCCTATAATAAATATCAAATTTGTTGACCGAGAAGATGGCGCATGCACTGGCTGAGCAATTCTTCTGAGTTTACAAAGGCAGAAGTTAACTGTTACGCTGATCCACCCGTATCCGTGTCTAGTAATGTTTGTAATTATTGTGTTTCTGTCCCATGAGCTTCACTAGTCAGAAAAATGGTCTATAAATGGACAAATATTATCTTCGAATAAAAGAAGAAAAAATTTAGTGCAGGATTCAATAGAAGGGCTCTGTCCGAATTAAGCTAGACTAAGACAAGAAAAAGTGGAATAGTAAATGACACTCATGGTATAGATAATAGAAAGTTTCGCTTAATATAAAAATAATACTATACCCTGGGGAATAGCACTTACTTAGAAACACAAATATTCTGTCTGATTGACTTCTAGGCAGAGAATTTTTAACCCGTGGTATAATTATACTGATAAATTTGTTCAAGTTAAAACATGATTTGAGGACTGACTTGGTTTTTACTGTAATTCTATGGTTTGGTGCCATGTGTCTTTACTTTGGCTCTTTTCTTTTTCACTTTTTTGTTTTTAATTATTATGAGTACATAGCAGTTGTATATATTTATAGGGTATATGTGACGTTTTGACACAGACATACAATGTGTATTAATCAATCAGGGTAATTGGAGTATCCATTGCCTCAAGCATTTATCATTTTTTTGTGTTAGGAACATTCCAATTCTACTCTTTTAGTTATTTTGAAGTATACCATAGCTTACTGTTGATGTTAGACACTTTGTTGTGCTACCATATATTGTTCATTTACTTTGGCTCTTGTTCCCACTCCTCTACAATATAATTGTAATTTTATATTGATCAATTTTTTACGTAAAATTGTAAACATTTTATGTAAAATCTGTAAAATTTTTGCTTAATCTTTGCTAAGATAGGATGGCATAGGTATGATTCCCAGCAATTCACAGATGAGGAGCCTTAAGTTCTGAAATTTAAGCAATTTTCTCAAGATCACAAAACTGGCATTTGATAGAATCAAAGCTTAAGTCCAGGTGTCTGTTCAACATCAAAGCCACAGGGCTTTCATTACAAGTACCGAGAGAAATAGTATAAAAATATTTTGGAAAAGAATCAAATCATTTCTCTGCATCCTATAAACAAAACATGATTGAGATCTTAGTGATGGAGCTTGTTTGATTTTTATGCCTCTATTAATCTTATTGTATCAATGGAAGCTCTTGCTTAGAACTGAACTGAATAGATAACATTTTGCTATGAAAGGAAGACCAACTTTTCAATTCCAAAGAATTTCATATACTCCATGCTGTTATCAAAAGGATTTCTTTATGGAAAAAAAACAATGGGTAACACACAGAGGAACAATCTTCTCATGTTTAGAGCCCACTGGGAGCTTCAGAAACATGAAACAGTGACTTTGAGTGTAAGACAATTCCTCTCATTCTTCAATTGTCTCCATGTTCATGCATCTGATCATCTGAGCACCAATTTCTTACAAAGTAGGATCTGTGTGGACATTAAAAAAGTGTATCTAGGACAGAGGTATTGTCACGTGTTCATCCTAGCACTGAGCAAGCACACGGGCTTTTTTTGTAAAGCAAAATTTATTGTACTCCATCGCATCAGTATAAGAGTGATGCGACCCCAATAGAAATGGATTCCAGTTCGGATTTAATAACAATGACTTAATTTTGCTTTGCAATTTATGATTTACAAAGCGTTTTATGTATATTATCTCAGTTGGATTTTTATAGGTGACATCTTTTCTACTTTATAGAAAAAGACAGTAAGGCTCAGTGGTGTTTAACGTTTTGCCAGGAATTTTTCTGCGGTGGCAGAACTCATGAGTTTTAAGAAGTGAGAAATTCAAACAATTTTTTTTTTTAAACTTCAAGCCCAGAGTTATTTTCACTTTATACAGTAAGTGCTCACTTAATGTCCTCAAAAGATTCTCAAAAACTGTGACTTTAAGTGGAATGAAGTATAATAAAATTAATTTTACCATAGCCTAATTGATATAAATAAAAGTTAACTTCTTACGGCGTATTTCTGGTGGCAAAAACATTGCTAGACTTCTAAATGATGACCCCAAACACTTCTAATATTAAACATTGAAATAAATGTGAGTCATACGTACATTTAAGAAAGATTAATAGAAACAAGTAAGATAATTATTTTACCTGTGTCTTACAGTTCAAGATCAAGGGTGGCCAGAGCTTATCTTGACAGCTCAGGGCACAAGGTGGGAACCAGCTCTGGCCTGGAGTCCCCCATCTCAGGGCCACACCCCCCGACACAGACTGGGACCATTATAGACACTCCGAACTAACCTAATGGGCACCTCTTTGGGACATGCGAGGAGATCGGAGTACCCAGAGAAAACCCATGCAGGCTCGGAGGAACGTGCAAACTCCACACAGACAGTGGCCCTGGCCACGAATTGATTTCTTTTTCTCATCAATGTTATAACGAAATGGCCTTGAACAGCATTATTCAAGGACCTGCTGTAATTCTAAATCATTTTACTGATGGCATGATTCTTAACGAGATTCCTCTGTAGTGATTCGTTCAATCAGGGAAAGTGAATATTCATTCATTCTTAGATTTAATTGTTCTACAAAATGTATTGAGATTCTCACATACCAGGCACTGTGTCAAGCAGAGTAGGTGTAACAAAGGAGGAAGCAAACAATTTGGAGTGAAATGAGTGAATCAGTGAGAGATGAAAAAGTTTCTGTAGAGGAAACTGCCGTTGGTAGCTGATGCAGATAAATATCTTACAAGCAAAGATCTGAGAAATAATTGATACGAGGCTATTTAGCACTTAGAACTTGAATCTTGTGACAAATATTTCATATTATTTCCTAAAAGAGAATAAAGACTTTACTTCAAAAAAAAAAAAAAAAAAGAACCAAAAAAAAAACCAGAGGAAGACTTCAGTATGCTAAAGCAGAATTGTTCTGTTTGAAAGGGTGAGAAGAATTTTGCTTCCTTTCCTTTCCCTCTTACCTAGAATTTTCCCTGAGCCACCTGCTAAGAGCCGTAGGGAAGACCCTATTCGTCGCCCATCCTGGATACTGTATATATGTTGCGTTTCCGTATTCTGCTTTAATGTTCTTATTGGTGAGGGTCAGGTCAGTTTTCAACAGACATTAGTAGCTACAAGAAGAGAAGAATAACCGGTCCAAGTTTTAACTCTTCTCTGGACTTTTTGAACTTGGCTGGCAATTTCTGCATTCAATCCATATAAGAAAATCACGATGAATGCAAACGGTTGCATTTAATATACATAAGTGGGAAAAACTGTTGACCTCTGATGACTGGTTACAAATGCCTAGAAGAGAACAAAAATCAATAAAGAAATTAGGGATTTGAGCCATGAGTTAGATCCCAACATTTCATTTATCTGCTTTACTCTCAGCCTTTATATTCTTGGCATATTCGCTTATGCTCCGAATAACCAAGATCTCTCCTCCATATCTTTCTCTCTCCAACCTAGCCTCACAGCCACAATTCCTGCCTGCACGTGTTCAATGAGTATAAATCCTACCCCACTCAGAGTCTCAACAGCGTATCTCCGTTACTACTCTTTTCTGGTCTCTACTACCTCTCATTTATTGACCATATATTATATTCCAAACACAGGGCTGAATATTTTATAATCATTAGTGCATGCAATATTCTTAATATCTCTTTGAAGATATCAATATCTTAATATCTCTTAATAGGTCAAATCAGATTAGAATCCTGAAGCTTTTAGACTTTCATAAGTCCTTACAGGCCTAATGATCAATATATTGCAGAGCTACAATTAAATAAAAATCCATCTGAGTCTAAAGTTGTAGACTATTGATTGTTGCTGAATATTTCAGCTCCCTTCTCTATGACAGTGGAAATTTCATGAGTGACTATATCGACTGCTTTCTTTTCTGCCAGGAGAGGTCGTGTGACTAGGTTCCACTTGATGGAAATAGTGGTACAACTTCTGGGTCAAGACGGTGATGAGAAAGAAAACGCTCTCCTCTGCTGCTTTCTCCCTTGCCACTGGCTGGAAGGCGGTTATAATGGAGGGAGCCAGCACAGCCTGCTTGGACCTCAGGATCAAAGCTGCGTGTTGCGGAGAGCAGAATGGTAAGTCAGAAAATAGGTCTTCAGCACCGTCAGGTTGCCAGGTAAGCATGAGACCACCCATCCAGACTTACAAACACATGTTTTTGGTTCTCTCGAGTAGCCTAACATTTATTCTGACTAACACATAGGGCTATGCTCTAAGACTCAATCAGAAAGTAAGAAGAAGCAATATGAAACAGAAAACATTTAGTAATCACCTTTTGCGGATCACAGAGATGATTTGAGCCCATTATGATAATTTTATGCAATGAGAACAAAGGGATAAAAGGAACCCAGGCTGGGGAACATTCGTGATTACCAAAAATAATGGCCGTTATGATGGTGTTGGCAGTTTCACTATGAATGGGTGAGTAATGATTTAGAAGTAATATGTAATGCTCAAAACAAATTTCATTCAAGGAATGAGGATGAAGTCTAGAGTGTAAAGAGGCTAAGGATCATCTTCCTAGCAAAATAAGAAGTGACTGGGAATAGTCAGAATGCAGGAATGGAATTGGTGGGAAAAATCTGAGAAAATTTTCTATACAGCCCGTTTTCTCTGAGCCTATTACATTGTTTATGGGTCTATCACAAATATAGCTTATTTGTATTCAATTTACATCTAGTACAGTTTACTGAATGTGCTAATTGTTCCTAATTTTCTTACCTATTAAGAATTTGGTTGACTATTTTTTTATGTGCATATTAATAGTTGCCTTGTTTTCAATACCTTAACACTATTATTATTTTTTCAAAGAAGCTTGCTCTTCAACACCCTTTATTCTCTTGTCTTCAAAATGCAGCTGTCTCCTATTTAAGTTGATTATATTTTTAGAAAGATTTATTACCATTTTGAAATGACATTATAGGGAAATTTAAAAATAAGACAACTATATTTAGTATCAGCTGCAACCAATAAGGATCATAAACTGAATTTTAAGTTAGATGTTTTGTAGGCTTATAGCAAATCGGATCTAACACTATTAAATTCACTCAAAAATTGAAAAGATGGTTGTAGTCTGAGGCATGGAACTTTTAAAAACTTGTTTTGTGAGGTAGGTAGTAAGTCTTGTAAAGAAAAAAAAAAAAGATTGACTTGTCATAATAGACCGTTGATCATAATGGAGGGGTACGGTTAGATTGGGCAGTCCCCCAGATGAAGGATCTTACTCATTATTGGGAATTCAGACACTGAAATCTTATTTCCCAGAATTTTCTGCTATGAATGGTTATGCTGTTTCCTTTCCAGCTTAAATAAATCATATGCAAAACATGATGACTCTCAATTATTTGCGCTCTATAATAATTTTAAAGACGTGATAAGACATTATGGAAAATACCATAATAATTTGAAGAGGGAAATATGGTAAAATGCCATAAATTAATTAATTAAAATTATTGCTCTCTTCTTATTTGTTTTATTTTGCCCTCAAATGTTTGGAGGAGATCAATTCAATTGAAAATCCTTCAAAAGCTTCCCAGCTCATTCAAAATGCTAGACATAGTCTGACTGGGGGGAAAATCCTTCTGGTACAGGGCGATGGACCGTATGCTGTGGGGCAGCATCATGCATCAGTATATATAACATGTCCCAGTCCACATCTTCGTCTTCGAACGTGACCTAGATGCTCCTCTGTTGAGGCGTAGAATCTATGTTTCCCCACTTGAACCTGGGCAGACCCTTGTAACTTCTTTAACCAATAAAATACACTGGAAATGATTCCGCATAACTGCGAGGCTTTCTCTCTCTGGAACATATGCCACCATGTTGCAAAGGAGTTCGGGCCACAGGGGGAGGCCGTATGTGGGTGTTCTAGCGAACAGCACCAGGTAGGCCTGGAGCTGAGAGTCAATGTCAACTATCAGCCACAGAAATGAAGGAAAAAATTAAAATGATTCCGGTGCCCAGACTGTAAGTCTTTTGGCTGATGGGGAGGCACCATGCCCTCCCCAACGCCTCACCTGACCCAAAGAAATCATGAACAATAATAATTAATTATTGTTGTTTTAAGTCACCTAGATTTTGGTCTAATTTGGTAAGTAGTAATAGCTAACTATTACAGTACATATGATAACTGAGCACCTCTGGCTACCAACCAAGGCTACCAAGAGATTGTGAGGACACTTTGATTTATCTGCTGGCTCCAGAATGACAATGATAACTCGATTCCGGCAGTTCCCACCCAATGAATTTTTAAAAATTGTAGCTTCTTGAGCAAAGAAGCAAATTTAAAAAAACTAATAATTTTTCATAAATTACTTATAATGGTGTAAAAGTTACCAAGCCTAAAATGAGTTTGAAGTTGTTCTTATTATCAAGAAGTAGAGTGAATATTTTTGACCAACATGACAGCTATCATCGTATTTTTAACACAAGATTTTCCTTTAATTTCAATCATTTCACTGACCACATTATTGGATCTTTCAGTTTGATATATTTATAGGTATTAGCCTCCCAAAGTCGCTGTCCCAAAAATATAATCACATTAAGGAAATTTGTTCATCTCTAATTACTTTTTTAATTGTTTCCATGACGCGAGCGTGCGTGTTTCATTTTGCAATGAATTAAGTCTCGTTGCGGGCGGCAGATGGACAGAAGGGTAGGTGCGGTTCTGTTTTTAGGCTGAGAGCAGATGCAGCCCTGGAGTGTGAATCATCCTCCCCGACACCGTCCTGTCTCCGAACATCCTGGGCAACTGTTCCGCCTTGGGGGATTCCCCCGCTGTTGGCTTTCCGCTGGGGCTTCCAAGAATAGGCATTTATTTTAGCATTTGAAGACTTCAGATCCCCCAGAATCGAAGTTAGGCCCCCGATTCCCATTTACCTATATCTGTATTCTTACTGGCCGGGCAGTAAGTGGTGGCTTTCCCTGTATGTGTTCTCTTTCTCCAGTCGTGATGGGGGAATTTGAGTTGAGAAGTCTCTTGTCTCCCTGATCTATTGAAGATCTCATTTCGTTCACTGTAGGGCAGGACACATAATGCGTCATATTTTCTGATGAAGCATATATTTTCATTTTACTAAATATTAAAGACATTTTGAAAAAATAATGTGTTTTCAATAGCTTAAGGCATAACATATCCCTGGGGTGGGGGTGGGGGTATGGCCAATTAATTTTTTACTTTTATGGATTCAAATTCCAGCATTTAATATATTTGTGTCTCTATTCTGTGCATTTGCTTAAGTCCCCCACCAATATCTGCCACCCTTGTTGCTCTATTGGGCGACGCTTCTCGGCCTGTGGGCTTTCTTTTGCATCGGTAGCCCACACTGTCTCTTGTCTGGCATGCTCAAAGTACGGAGGCATTAATGCCCTTGGCGGCAGCCCTCGATCAATGACTGATAAGAGTCGATACCTAATTACACCTCTTTCCTTGCTTTTTGGAGAGTTTTATATTAATTTGTTTTCCGTCAGCTCCCAAATGTCCCTTTGAGGAATAAGCTTCAGTCACCCGCATTGCTGGCTGGCCGGGTAACTTAGCCCTTTATTTTTTGTTTTCCCTTCCTCTCTCACCTCCTCATTTTCATCTCCTCAAATGAACCGCTTGCCCTGAATCCTTGTCTCAGGGTGAGCTGTTGGAAGGAAGCTGAGTTAAGATTAGGGTCATTCTATTACTTGGTTGGTATCAACGTCTTTGTTTAATTTTCCTACCTGGTTTCTTTTTTAATGCAGCTCTTATTTTAATAGCTTCTTTATTTTTCCTTAAAATACATAATTCTTAAGAACCTTTTGCAGAGGTTTTATTTTATTTTGCTTGAAATATTGGTTTGTGCTGAGACACTAAATATTCTTGGAGTCTAGAGCAGAACATGTTAGAAAGAGTCATTGTCTTTCTTTGGAAGCTGACGAGCTTAAGAGTTTGGAATACGAGCAATAGTGGATGCAAAATATAAATGAAGTTGTTAACCACTCCCCTTCCAATATGTGTGCTGAGAATTACTAATCGGTCAGCTGTCATGAGCTTGTGGTTATCCAGCCTACGGTGTTCAGATCAGGGCAGATGAGGGTAGCTGTGATCATTAAGAAAGAGGCTAAGACAAGAATCTATTAATAGAAGCTGTCAATAAGAAAGCACTGCACTAAAAATCTAATATCACACCTACTCTTCCGGCGTTTCTGGTGGAGTGTCTAAACGCATGCAAGTGGTCATAAGATTTTTTTCTGCATCTAACTAGTGCTAGAGAAATCCACCTGCTGTTTTCATGTGAAATGATTACGGAAGCATTTTTGATACTTCATTTTTTTCCCCCTTTTTAGCTTTTGATCCATTCTCTTCCATCTAATTTTATTTCTTTTTCATTAAAATTGGCTTGCCAAGAGAAGACCATTAAGGTACACTGTGAAGCTGTCAATCAATAGGTCTGGAAAGTTCCTATATGATAATAGTTGATTCAGCACACTAGCTTGTTGGAGTGATCTGCATGGCAGAGATGTCAGGGTGTTGTTTCCAAGTCTGACTTCTACACACAAGAAGTAACAGAGCATGTCCCTGCCTCTTTTATCTTCCTCAGGAGAGCAACCAAGTGGCATAATCAGTTCTTCCAGCCTTTGTATTTCACCTGATATTTACTTTCTGCATTGCTTTCGGGTTTGCCCTTATTTTATCCCTTTAAAGTCTATTTGCCTTTTTGTTTATCTTATAAGAAAATAAGATTATCTTAGTGCAAAGTCATGGTGCATTTCATTAAACGCTTATACTATTTTTCTTTTCTCAGTGTGCATAAACCAGTGCTAAGTTGTCCTAATTACTGAAAGATTGGCAGGCTCTGGATATACAAAGAATAACCTTCCCTGTACCAGGTGTTGAGGGACTTGGAACTGTGCAGATGGCTTTGACGCGGTAACTTTCCTGGTCACTGACATATATTATTGTACCTAAGAGAGATCAAGAGTAAGCTTGGCATCTTTCGTGTTGTGAATATCAAAATCAAGAAAGCGTGGATTTGCTCTATGCTGCTTTAGAGAATTCAAAGAAAAAAATTTTTTCTTTTATTTTTAGTCGATGTAATAATTGTACATATTGCTGGGGTACATAATGATCTTTTGATACATGTATACAATGTGTAATGATCAAATCAGGATGATTAGGATAGCACCTCAAACATTTTTCATTTTTTG
>CAUYSK010119366.1:0-31262 GCA_963575035.1 Avahi laniger
CTGTATCATTTTCCTCTGTCAAAAGAACATAAGAATAGGCAGCAGAGTTACTGTATATTACCTTATTTAAATGTTAAGTCTTTAAAATGACTTACATTTTCAACCTATACTAGAAGGACTTTTGACTTCATTTTCATTTCCCTACCTATGTATGTTCCAATTTCAAGAACATACATACGCTAATGTATGATCAGTTTCAACGGATATGCTGTATTCCAATGAAGGATGCTATATATAGGGTATAAACTGATATTAAGAGATCAAATACAGCTATTATTAAACCTAATTTCTTTGTATCTGCTTGTTATAAAAAGAAGATGTGCCCCTGAACATGATTTAAAATAAGCCGGGCATGATGACTTGCACCTATAATCCCAGCTACCTGGGAGGCTGAGGTGGGAGGATCGCTTGAGCCCAGGAGTTCAAGGCTGCATGAGCTATGATCACACCACTGCACCCCAGCCTGGGCAACAGAGACCCTATCTCTAATAGAAAGAAAATTCAAAACAAATACATATGGTGTGCAACATATTTTACTCTCATAAAAGATGACAATTATATCATAATAATTAGTGAATAGGTAAGCATCATAAATAGTGTACTTGCACTAAATTTTAAGAAGAAATAGAAATTTTAATATATTGGTATTATGGGCTGAACTGAGTGTTTCTGGAGATAAAGTCTTTAAAGAGGTTATAAATTAAAATGATGTCATTAGGGCGGGCCCTAATCCAGCATGACTGCTGTTCTTAAAGAAGAGGTTAGGACACAGACACACACAAAACAAAGACCATGTGAAGATACAAAGAGAAAATGGATGTCTGCAAGCAAGGAGAAATGCCCTCATAAGAAACTAACCTTGCTGACATCTGAATTTTGAACTTTTAGCCTTCAGAAAATAAATGAGAGATAAATGAGAAAATAAATTTCTTTTGTTTAAGCTACCCAGTGTGCGATACTTTGTTATGGCAGTCCTAAACAAACTAATACAATTAGTAATTTCCAAAATTAAGGTTTAGCTCCATACAAAAATGTGACAGAGGTAAATTTTACCTTCAATAGTCTCCCATTTTGCATTTACTATTTATCTTCTTTTTAACGGGCTTCCTATGTAATCAACAACTCCTTAATATTCCCAAGATGAAAGGGTTGCCCATCAGTGGACACAAACTTCTTTCTTGCCTCTCCAAACATAATCTCAAAGCAATTTTCTATTGACCAGAAGAAAGCATCTATCACAGAGGCTTTAATTGCCGAGAATAGCTAGTGTGTATCTGTCTCTGAGGATATTTGTCTACAAAAAGTAAATGTAATATCATTTTTACATAGCAAGTCTTTTTGTGTTATTTTGTTTTGATAGTAATGAGCAGGTGAGATGAAACTGCTATGTTCACTCATTGCAGGTGACAGTATAAATTGGAAAGCAATTTGCCAGTATGTATCAAATTCTTAAAAGTATTTGCTCCCTTTTACTCAGGTATTTCGCTCTGGGAATCTCTCAAAAAGACACATTCACAGATGCTGACAAAAATTTATGTACTTTGATAATGTATTTCAGTATTATTTATACTAGCCCCCTCCCTCCAAAAAGAAAAGAAGCTAAATGCCTTAAAACAGATTAGACAGACTGTGGTACTCCCATAGCACACAGGAAATACAGAGCTTTTATGTTTCCAAAGATAATTTAATGGCATAAAAATAATAATTAAATTTTACAATTTTAGGTGAACAGATAAAGATATGAAAGGATTCCATTGTATATAACTAAATTAACCCCCCAAAATCAGAAATTCCCTTTACTCTGCCAATCTCTTTTCCCTACTCCTCTCCCCAAATAAATATTTCCTAAGTCCGAGAGCAAAATAATCAGAAGCAGACACGAGTCATGAGAGTTTTTTAGCAGAGTCTGCCATCCACTCAGGAGGGACAGGAAGAAAGAGGTTTCCCAGGGTTAAGGTCTGCAAATACAACCTGTTAACTGCTTCTCCTTGAAGTCATCTGCCTCTTTCTATTATATCCAGGATAATTGACAGTGATAACACCCAATTATAACTTTTCTTTTCTCATTTGGAGGATCAAAAGGTAATCTTCCTTAATTCCCTAGAAAAGGTATAACCAAGTATCTCATAAGACACGAATAAAGAATACTCCATAGTCGGCTCCATGCTTTTGTTATGAGGTACATACACTGTTGTATTGGAACGGAACAGCCTGTACCATGATCTCCGAGTGAGGGTTTAGCAAATTCATCTTTTCAGAAATGAAGAACACATTGTAAATGGCACATGGTCATAAATGCCAACTTATTCTACTGAGAAAATACTGACGCCAGGGTGCCTGGAACATTTTACCACTCAATTCTTTTTATAAACTGTGAACAGACAGGTACATGGACCTTTTGGTGCAGTATGCACACAGGAAATCTTGGAATAAAATATATAAAAATGTTCTTGGAGGTTATTTCTGAATGATTTTATTTAATCTGTATTTTAAATTATTTCTACCATGAGCTTATATTTCCTTAACAAATTATGTCAATGTCTTATTCTAGAGGAGCAAGGTGCTAATCTCCTATTCCACAAACATGAGAAATAGCCTGGACCCACCCTGGTAAATGGCACTGACTCTGCCTTTGCACTGAGGTCTGCTTTGCCCAGGCCACAGTGCCCACAATGAGTCATAACGGCAATGCTATGGACATCAGGAGTACCAATCAGGTCACACTGCACCCCACAGCTGGCAACACCTTCAATCATCACATGCTATTTAGCTATTTGTGATCATTAAACACTTGAAAACTGACTTTCACTTTCATCTCCATAGAGGACATTTTATCTAAAATTCAATTTTTATAAATGTAGGATCTTTGGGGGCTGAATATTGACAAATATTTAGAAATACATATTTCAAGAATTTATTTCACTACCTAAATAATAGTGCACTTGTAAATGTAAAAATTCCTTTTGGCATGATGGACAGAGTAATGATTTGGGGTCAGAGTCCTAGGGTTCAGGCACTAGTTCAGCCATGTATTAACCTGTGTTCATGAGCAAATCGCTTATCCTCATTTGGAATGGTAATTGTCTCAGGGAATATTATCAAGATCAACAACCAAGGCCACCAACCTGAGTAAACATTTGTACCTGTAAAATGTTCTTTCTATATATGAGCTACTAGTTTTGGTCATCAGACAACGAACACTTTAGCTTGAAGGAATCATTATATATACTTTTTAAATATGATATAAGCATGCATATAGAAGCCTTGATGGGCTTATTTTTTAAAAAAGAAAAATTCTAAGTAAATGCCAAACACTACAGTGTGTCAAAGCTTTAATATATTTCTCTTGTTTCAGTTTTGTGAACTTATTGTGTATCTGGTAGTCCTCAAGGAGGATTAATCATGATATTCTTTTCCTGTCCTATTCATGACAGTATCTCATGAACTGATCTTCAAAAAAATAAAAATAAATAAGAACCCATAGCGACAAGAAACAAAATAATAGTGGAATTAATGTGGAGCAATGGCAACACAGACATTGTGTTGGGTTTGTATATCGTTATTGAAATGCAGCATTAGCATCCCAAAAGGAGGCCGGATGGAGGAAGCAAGTCCCTTCATTATTTCTAAGAGCTGGACTTGAGCACCAGTTTGGAGATCTGAATGCTCCATTATCATCAGTCAATAACATTTATGTATCTGTCACCCCACAAGATCATCAACTAATTACATTAATAATAGAATCTCATTTTGTCTTTTTAATCTTAACCACAGAGAGTTTTATCCATGAAGGTCACTTGCTTTATGATACTGTTAACACAGATATATCACCACTATTACCTGAGTTAAAATATTTCTATGAAGCTGAAGGGACTGGTTCCTTGTGAATTTTAATCCATGTTTTTTGAAAAGGAAGAGATCAGAGTCCTAAATTCTGGTTTGTCAGAAACTCTGGCTTTGGGTAAGTCATTTATCTTGCTTGACTTCATTGCCTTCGTCATAAAATGAAATAATTAGAATTGCAATCTAGCAATTCACTCAATTCTGAATTTCTGTGATTCTATACCTAAACTTTCTTTTGGAGGGAAGAGTGGTAGATTGGAGGTTCATACATCATCCAGAGGCCAGAATTTTCTAATTGATCTCTTGCCTTCAATTTTACCTTCATCTGAGGGGGGGGGGCAAAGATGAACTTAAAGCAGCCTGCACTTGCCGCTCTCGAGGAGAGGATCAAAGATTGTGGAAAGAGGTTCACCCAGGGATGGACCAGACAGAGGGGGCACAGAATTATCAGAGAAGTGACTGGAGACACTCAAAGTAGGGGACGGAGAGGCAGGGTGATCCACTTGCCAAGATCAGAGGGCATCTGGGGGAAGCATCCATGCGTGGGGAAGGAGAAGGGGAAAGATCCCTGGAGCTCTGCACTCCTCAAGCGATGTGAGCTGCAAGGGGGCTCCCCCATCACAGCCAGTCTCCAAACTGATCAGAGAGCTGCTTGGAGACTGCAACAGCATTGCACCAGAGAATGGGCATAATGCAGTGCCACCAATTTCTGGTCTCAGATTGCTGCAACAGACACCATTCTGCACTCTCAACCCCAGAGCACCCAACCTACAGAGGAGTCAACTTCACTGCAGCCACCCCCCTCCCCCAATTACTTCTGCCAGGCCAAAGTAGCAGCATGGAGGGCAGGCGCTCTCAGCTGTGACCGGATGCTGTGTGATCTCCTCAGCCTCTCACCCTGCCACCTCTCGGGGATCCAAGCAGAGAAGAAGCCCACCAGCACTCATCATCTGCCACTGACATCTTGCACCTCAATAGCATTGCTACTGCCACCTGAATAGCACCGTACCAGCTACCATAGTTGGACCTGGGCAGAGGGAGAGCCCCAGCTACTTCCATTCCTCAGTGGGGTGCCATGCATCTCCCCAGCACTGCCAGTCATGGGTGGCCCAGCCACTGGAGTTCAATGAGCCACCCCACTTGGTGGCAGTCCACAACCCGTCCAGGTTGGCCAAAACCCCCAAACTGTCCAGGCACTTTCAAGATCCCATGATCCACCCCGCTGCTGTATGCAGTCCTGTGATGTACCCAGGCACCTGCAAGGTCCCATGATCTAGGCCCCAGCCAAGGTCAGGCCACCCATTTCTATGGAGAGGGACTTGCATAGGTCCCTGCTCAAGCTTCCAACAGTAGCCTGGGGATGGACCCACCAATGTAAGTAAATATCCCCCAACATTGACTTGGACTGTGACAACCACTGGCAAATGGATGACATAGAACAGTTGCATTATAGGTTTTCAGTGCATCTGCCCCTTTCTCCCTGGGTCAATCCTCTGGAGTAGGACACAAAAGTGTTATCTAGGGATTTCTGTTTCTAAGTTGGAAAGTTCCCAGTAAAGAGAACAGATGCACCACAAACCTATCAGACATGAGCTGAGAGAAGAGGTTTAAGATGAGAAGAAACCAGCAAAGAATTCTGCCAAAAAGAAACAAACTGAGCCAATTTGATATCTCCAAAGAATTGCAACAGATCCATAATAGAGGACCCCACCCAAAAGGAAATTGTCAAAATGTCAGAAATGGAATTCAGAATATGGATGGCAAACAAGATGAATCGAATTGAAGAGAAAGTTGAAAACCAACACAAAGAAGCCAAAAAAATATTTCAGGACATGAATGAAAAACATGAAAAATTCACTAAAGAGGCAGATGACATAAGAAAGGCTATAACAAAACTTAAAGAAATGGAAGAGTCGAGTCGTTTAAAGAATTACAAAATACAGCAGAAAGCTTCAATGACAGATTAGAGCAAACAGATGGAAAAATCTCAGAACTTGAAGACTTTGAAACTAACCCAAAGATGCACCAAAAACAAAAAAAAAATGAACAATTACTCAGAGAAATATGAGACTATGTGAAACAAGCTAATATACAAATTATAGGTACCCCTGAGGAAGAAGAAGAAAATGCAAAAAGCATGAAAAACCTATTTGAAGGAATTACTGACAACTTCTGTGGTATCACCAGAGATTTGGATATCCAGATACAAAACAATCATCAAACACTGGGAAAATTCATAGCAAATAGGACATCTCCAAGACACACAGTCATCAACCTGGCCAAAGTCAAAATGAAGGAGAAAATTCTACAAGCTGCAAGATAGTAGCAACAATTAACCTACAAAGGAAAACCCATCAGGCTAACAGCAGACTTCCTACCAGAGACCTTACAAGCCAGAAGGAATTAGGTCCCCATTTTTAGTCTTTTTAAACAGAAAAAGTGTCAGCCAAGAATTTTGTATTCTATGTGACTAAGTTTTATAAATGATGGAAAGATAAATATCTTCCAGACAAGGAAACACTAAGAGAATTTGTCACTGCCAGACCTTCCCTACATGAAATGCTCAAAAGTGCATTATACATGAGAGCAGCACAGTAGATATCAGTCAGTATAAAAACACGCAAAAGATAAAGCTCATGGCTCTTATAAAACATCAGCACAAGATGGAATACAAAACAATAAGTTATCATTGAACATGAACAGAACAGCATCTCACATATCAATACTGACACTCAACATGAATGGTCTGAATGCCCCACTTAAAAGACACATACTGCCTGAATGGATGAAAAGACATAACGCCAAGTATTTGCTCTGTCCAAGAAACATATCTAATTCACAAGAACTCACGCAGACTCAAGGTTAAGGGATGGAACAAAATATTGCACACAAATGGAAACCAAAAGCATGTAGGTGCAGCCATTTTTGTATCAGATAAAAAAGACTTTCAATCAACAATATTAAAAAAAAAAGGACAAAGGTAGTCATTACATAATGGCAAAGGGAGCAATTCAATAAGACATAACAACTGAACTATATATGCACCTAACACATGAGCTTCCAGATTCTATTAGCTCTAAGCAAAGAAATAAACAGTAGCATCTTAATTGCTAGGACCTTCAAAGCCCCAATGACAGAACTGGACAGATAATGAATGCAGAAAATGAATAAAGAAATATTGGACTTAAACAAGATCCTAGAACAAAGGGACCTGACATATATTTACAAAACATTCTACTCAAAAGCTACTGACTCAAAAGCTTCTTGTAATCAGCATATGAAACATTTTCCAAGACTGATCACATCTTAGGTCACAAAACAAGTCTTAGCAAATTCAAAAAAATAAAAATCATACCATGCATCATCTCAGACCATAGTGGAATAAAACTAAACATTGATTCCAAGAGAAACAATCAATTCTTCACAAAGTTATGGAAATTAAAAAACCTGCTGCTGAACAATCTTTGGGTCAATATGAAATTAGAATGGTAATAAAAATATTTCTTGAACTGAACAACAAAAGGGACATAAGCTTTCAAAAATCTATGAGATGTAGAAAGAGCAATCCTAACGGGCAACTTCATAGTGCAAAATGCCTATATGAAAAAGACAGAAAGATCACAAATTAATAATCTAATGTCACATTTGCTAGGAACCAAAAAAGGAACCAAACCCAAAGCCAGCAGAAGAAAAGAAATAACAAAACTCAGAGAACTAAGTAAAACTGAAACAATAAAAAATACAGAGGATCAGTAAAACAAAAAGTTTTTCTTTTTAAAGATAAACGGAATTGATAGACCGCTAGCCAGATAACCAGAAATAGAAGAGAAGGGACTCAAATAAGCTCAATCAGAAATGAAAAAGACATTACAATGAATACTGTGGAAATATAAAATATCTGTGAATACTGAAAAAAAAAATCTATGCAAAAAAAAAAACACAGCAACTAGAAAACCTAGAGGAAATGGATAAATTCTTAAAAACATACAACCTCCCAAGCCTGAATAAGGAAGAAATATAAATCCTGATTAGAACAATAGCAAGCAGCGAAATTAAAGCAGTAATTTAAAAAAAAATCACTCCCCCCAAATAAATGTTCTTGATTAAGTGGATATACAGCAAAATTCTATCTGACCTACAAAGAAGAACCGATACCATCCTACAGAAATTATTTCACAACATCAAGGAGGGAATCTTAACTCATTCTATAAAGCCAGTATCATCTTGATACTGAAGCCAGGATAGGACATAACGAAATAAGAAAATGACAGAGTAATATCCCTCATGAACATAGATGCAAAAACCTTCAAGAAAATACTAGCAAACTGAATTCAACAGTATATCAAGTGGGTTTTATCCCAGGAATGCAAAGATTGTTCAACAAAAATAAATTAATAAATGTGATTCACCTCATAAACAGAAGCAAAAACAAAGACCATATGGTCATCTCACTAGATGCAGAAAAAGCGTGCAATAAAATCCAGCACCCTTTCGTGGTTAAATCCTCATCAAGCTAGACATAAAAGGAATATACCTCAAAATTATAAAAGACATGTATGACAACGTCATACTGAATGGGGAAAAGTTGAAAGCATTCCCCCTAAGAACTAGAACAACACAAGTGTGCCCACTTTCACCACTGCTATTCAATATAGTGCTGGAAGTCCTAGCCAGAGCAATGAGATAAGAAAGCGAAATAAACGGCAATGAAATTGGGAAAGAGGACATATTCCTATTTGCTGATGATATCATTTTATATCTACAAAACCCTAAAGATTGAGCCAGCAAAAAATGCCTAGAATTGATAAATAATTCCAGCCAAGTTCAGGATACAAAATCAATGTATACAAATCAGTAGCATTTTTATATACTAATAACATTCAAGATGAGAGTCAAATTAAGGACTCAATACCATTTATAATAGCTAAAATACCTAGGAATATATTTATATACCTAGAAAATAAAATACCTAGGAATATATTTAACCAAAGAAGTGAATGATTTCTACAAGGAGAGCTACAAAACACTGATGAAAGAAATCACAGATGACAAAGACAAGTGGAAAAATATCCTTTGCTCAGGGAATGGAAGAATCAACATTGTTGAAATGTCCATATTGCCCAAAGCAATTTACAGATTCAACACAGTGTCCATCATAATTAAAATGTCTTATTTCACAGACCTAGAAAAAAAATAATTCTAACCTTCATTTGGAACCAAAAAGACCCCGAATAGCCAAAGCAATCCCAAGCAAAAAGAACAATTCTGCAGGCATCACATTACCTGACTTCAAATTATACTACAAGGCTATAGTAATCAAAATAGCATGGTACTGGTATAAAAGTAAAGACATAAACCAATGGAACAGAATAGAGAACCCAGAAGTAAAACCATATGGTTATGACCAACTGATTTTTGACAAAGCAGACAAAAATATATACTGGGGAAAGGATGCCCTATTCAATAAACAGTGCTGGGAAAATTGAATAGCCACATGTAGCAGAATTAAACAAGGCCTCTATCTCTTGTCATATAAAAAAAAATTAATCCAGAATGGATTAAAAGACTTAAATGTACGTCATGATACCATAAAATTTCTAGAAGAAAACATAGGAAAAACTCTTCTCAACATCAGCCTAAGCAACACATTTATGACTAAGACCCCAAAGGCAAATATAGCAGCAACAAAAATAAATAAATGGGACTTAATTAAATTAGAAAGTTTCTCTATGGTAAAAAAAAAATAATTAACAGAGTACACAGACAAGTTACAGAATAGGAGAAAATATTTTCAAACTATACATCTGATAAGGGGCTAATATTGAGAATCTACAAAGAATTCAAATCAGTAAGGAAAAAACAAACCCATCCAAAAGTGGGCAAAAGACATGAACAGAAGATTTTAAAAGAAGATAGAGAATTGGCCCACAAACTTATGAAAAATGTTCGATGTCACTAATCATTAGGGAATGCAAATTAAAACTACAATGAGATACCATTTTATATCTATTAGAATGGCCATTATTAAAAAGTCAAAAAAAAAAAACAATAAATGCTGCTATGGATGGAGAGAGAAAGGAATGCTTATACACTGTTGGTGGGACTACACTTTAGTATAACCTTTATGGAAAACAGTGTGGATATTCTCAAAGAAACAAATGTAGACTATTCAACCCAGCAATCTCACCACTGTATATTTACCAAAAGGAAAATAAGTCATTTAATTAAAAAGACACCTCTATGTGAATATTTATTACAGCACAATTCACAATTGTAAAGATATGAATCAACTTAAGTACCCATTATTCGATGAGTGGTTAACGAAGAGATGATATATATGCACAAGGGAGTACTACTCAGCCATAAAAAGGAATAAAATAATGTCTTTTGCAGCAACTTGGATGAAACTGGAGATACCATTCTAAGTGCAGTATCTCATGAATGGAAAATCAAACACCGCATTTAATAATACCTGGGAGCTAATTGATGGGCACACATGGGCATGAAGAGATGTAAAGGTCACTGGAAATCAAGAAAAGGGAGGGGACAGAATGAGAGGGCTTAAAATCTACCTATCGGGTACAATGAACACTATACAGGTGATGGCCACCTGAAATCCCCAACATTATAAAAGGTATCCATGTAACAAAAACATTTGTACCTCCTTAATATTTTGAAATTAAAAAAAAATAAACCTCTGAATTATAAACCCCAAAAAAGGGAGGATAGTCTAGCAATGTTTAGGCCAACAATAAAGGAATGTAAGATCATGTATATTTTTCCCTTATTTATTTATACATAAAGAAATATTTTCCAGACTGGTATTTCCTAAAATTTAAAGTTTGTGGTTCTATATATTGTCCACTGGACGATGGAAGAATTCTTCTCTCGAAGTTAAGTTGGGGACCAGGTCAACGGGCATAGTTGTTGGCCTAGTTTTTCATTGCTCAGAATGGTTTTCAATGTTAGAGGATGACACTGAACTGTTACTTATAACTCAAAAACCTGGTTCTGTAACATACTAAACTGTTGTAAAAATAAAAGCTAAATATTTCAACATAAAAAAATTATCTTCATTCAATTCATCTCCATTCTATTGCAGGGAAATTATCCAAAAAGTGAATTCTGTTGACGTCGCTCTCCCACTAATGTTGTAAAATAGCTTCTCATCACCTAGGTTAATATACAGACTTTGTGTATAGGCATTTTCCAAAGCAAGCGGCTCCTGCCTTGCTCACAGCAGTCTCACCTCCCCCTATTTAGCCCTATCACTCTTCTGTTCCAGAAAAACCAAACCCCTTGCTGTTCCCTGGCTATACTGTGTTCTTTCATTTCTGTGTTCACATTCTGTTTCTTTCTTCTGGAATATCATTTTCTTGTTTCTCCTCTTATCTAAAACCCCACACAGATTAAGTCCGTCAGCACTCAATTCATACCATCCCCCTATCCTTCCTTCTCCCAGGCTTAGTTACACGTTCCTAATCTATGCATCTCTTATATGTCTTAAACTCATGTATCATAACTCCGTATGAAATTGTCGCTTTACTGGTCTACCTCTTCCCAAACACTTGTGATTTCCTAAACATAAGAAACTTTGCTTTTTGATTTCTCTTATCTAGCACCTAGCATGCCTGGGACATAATACACATCCAGAAAACATTTGTTGAATGGCTAGATGAAAGAATAAGCAACGTGTTTAATAGTATAATTTATTATTAGTTATTCTTGGCCTTTTGTATGTGCTGGATCTAAAACACAGAATACTTCCTTCTACCTCACAACAGGAAGCTGAACATGCAGTTTAATAACCTAATCAGCCATAACATGTTAGAATTACAGATGGTGACTTTCACTAGACTTTTCCTTTTCTTTAAAATTACTTTTCAAAATCTTAAATTGAAAACAAAAGATCAATATAGCCTCATAAAATACCATTTATATTCTCTTTCCAACAACTGCTCACTTCCACTTCATAGCACACCAGACAGCAGAGCTCATTCGTTAACTAGATAATAGCCAGCTAATTTTATGCACACATTTTCCAAACAGTCAGTACATGCATTCCCCTATCATCTGAGTTGAAAGGCCTAAATTCAGGGAACCAATTTTCTAGTCATTCTCTAAAAATACGTTTTAAATTGAGCATCCATGTGAGGATAATCTTGGCATCACTGAAGAGTTTTATAAATACATAACTTGTCGCATACAAGTTCACATTTTGAAACAGATACGCTATCATGGCTATCCTGAATAACAGTAGAAACATTGGAACTGAAAGTAGAAAACTGGAAACACTCTTATCTCTGGGCCGCAGATCTTATTTTATAAAATTAGATAATCAAAATTGATTTTTTTTTTAACAATCTAAGTCTAGAAGAATTATTTTGGGGGAGAAAAAAAAAACTCTCACAAGTATCTGGAACCACTTGAAATGTATAAATTGTAAATTTCTGGAAAGAGAAATAGAATAGCATTTGGGAGGAAAAAATCACACTCTGCAACATTATTAGCCAAAAGGGATTTATACATGAGACATCATCTAAAATCTCATCTGAGGAACAGAAGAGAGATGCTGGAAGCCTTGGGCAAAGAAGATATTCCAAGGCTAGGACGAGGATTAGCTGTGTTTCATCAAGAAAGGCAACAGTAAGATTAGAAGGAGAAAATTAAACCAAATTTAACCAAATCAATTGCATCAAATTGACCAATATTATATAGTTGCTTAATTGAAGTGTTAGGTGGGGTCCTACATAGAGTATGGCTATTTAGAAACATCTGAGTGCAAGTAACAGCAAGTCTAAAGCACCAAGAACTTTGTCTGAAACACAGTACGTACTAAGTATTAGTTGTTTTTTTTCCCCCCCTTAAACTAAGCTAAAACTTCTGAAGTTTGGCCTTTATGAATTTTAAACATTTCTCAAAAAGAGCATTTTCTCTCTGTCCAGTAGATTCTTAAATGCTTCCTTTTCCTAAGACACTCCTTCACTCATTAGCTCTTAGCTAACTTTTTTGTCAGGAATCACATATCTTTCTCCAGAAGTATTCTCTGACTCCCAGTGGTTGTTTGGTTTTTTTTTTTTCTTCCTTCCTGCCCCTTATTCACCTTGGCAAAGAATTTATGAAGACCACCCCCAAAGCAATCACAGCAGCAACAAAAATATATAAATGGGACCTGATCAAATTAAAAAGCTTTTTCATCACTAAGGAAACTATCATTAGAGCAAATAGACAGCCTATAGAATGGGAGAAAATATTTGCTTGGTTTCTTTTTCTGAGAATTTTCATCATATCCTATACTCCCCCCATCCTGTATGTGTATGTGTGTGTGTTACGTGCAGGTATTTGCATGAAAATCGTACGTATCTCAGTAAACACTTCCTGGATGTCATATGATAAACTGTCTTATATATATTATGAAGCCATACTTAAAGTTATAATTTAAAAGGCAGATGAGATGAAGAGTTTCTAAGGATTCCTTAATCCCTTAAAACCACTTGATCATAATTTGTATGGTAAGATTCTTCATCGATTGATAGCCTATCAGATGAAGGAACACATTTGCATCTTTAAAAGATTATTTGGAAACAGACTTTTCAAAAACTGAAATATGTTATCAATTTATTAATTGAAGGAAGGGGAAAGAATGCTTTCTAAACTTCTCATTTAACAGATGAGGAAACCTAGGTTGAGATAAGTTAAGGGACTTTCTCAAGCTTACACACTAATAAGTGGCAGATCTAAAACTGGACCCCTCAGCTCTGAACTCCACATGCCGTCATCTTTCGAATTGACCATGCTATGCTGTCCTTGGGAAAGAATTTCTGCAATGAGCATAAATAGTTCTGAGTTATTCATATGGAAGATAAAAGGACACAAAAGGTTGACTCGGAAGTTTTACCTCCTTAATTGTACTATTCAAGTCTTCAGAGTTATTTATCATAAAACTCCAGTGTATAACAAGTAATTCCAAATCAGAAATCAACACGTTATTTTGAATACTCAGGAAATCTTCAAAATGTAAAATCATCTTATTGTTTTCTGGTTGATAAATCTGCTTCCTTGGAACTTGCCTAGTTTAATGCTATTCTTCTAGTAATTGATGAATACATGTTGATTGATTTACATTGTATTTGGTTCAAGATATCTGGACAGTCAAGCCCCAAATGTGAAGTCATATAATTTAAATACGTGAAGGTAAATAACTAAATAATCATGGAACTTATTATTTCTTTATATTTATGTTTAATCATCATTTAAATTTTTCCCAGATTACCAGACATGATTTTTGTTCTTTTAAAATAAAAGAAGCAATATTAATGTTTTCTCACATGCAACAGTAATTCTTAAAGGTTATTTCTAAAAGTATAGATGTTTGTTTTAAATTCTGTGTTTCTGTTATATTGTCAAATGATATTTTTTCTCATTATAGGAGAAGTGTATTTTGTGTATTTCTTTTTTAGCAAGTTTTTAAAATAAGCATATTCTACAAAACAGAAAAATTTTCAATTTCTCTCTTGCATGAAATATCTGAGCTAATAATTTGACTAGAAGAAGGAGAATCTTTTTCTTTTCATTAGACTTCCCCTTTCAACAAAAGCTTTGTTAGCCTACTGAGTCATGACGAGTAATCCTTTATATGCTAGGGTAACACCGTTCTTCCTGATGAACTAACAAATTAAAATGTAATGTGAAACGATGGCACTGGGAATATTGAGGAATAGCCACTGATGTGGGAAGGAATCTATAATTAAACCAGGATGTACATTTTAATTATAATTTTATCAAACTGATAAAACATAATAAAATATCATAATAAAAAGGAATCTAAAGATCTATAATAAAGAGCACAAAAAAGCTGTGTTATAACACTTGTCGTCTCCTCTACTTTCTGTTGCTGGGCCTCCCCTCCAAAGCCTTATTTTATTACATTTTGCCAAGGATTAGGAAGCAATCAAATGATTTTTTCCCCACCTTCATCTAAAGCTAAGGTAACTATTCATGTGTTTTTCGTTTCTGCCCTTTCTTTTTCTGTAAACTTGGTTTGCTCAAAAGTAAAATGAATCACGGTACTTATCAGCTCAATGCATACACAAGTGATACTGAAGGTACCTGCCAGAGACTAAAGCCATAGGTTAGCTGAAAATCCATTAGTGACTTTAAATAGTGAGGGGGGAAAAAAAAATCTTGGTGAATCTGTGACAATGTTGAACAACAACTGCAGAAGTCACAAAATAAGACAATGTAATTTGCATTAGTATGTCATCAGACAGATTTACAGAAAGCTAAAAAGAGTGCAAAAGGTTTCCCATAAGATGATCAAAGCCTTATCTGCTGCTTGTGTATCTAAAAGTAAAATTTCTTATTATTCTTTGACACATAATGCATTTAGTTTTAACAGTTATATTCTGGGAAGAGCTGTGTAAAGCAGAAAGCTAACATGCCTAAAAAAATATTATTTCCAATTGCAAAGCAATAATGGAGAAATATTTGGAATTCACAGAATATATTGTAGAAAATTTTTAGTGTATATTGGGGCAAAATTTTAGTGACATAATTTTCATTTAATCTTGCAAGCTTTCAATGGTTTGTTTGGTGTCAATTTTCAACCATAGTCTCCACAATTATATTTAAGGGGAAATTATTGTTTTTTTTTAATTCTAATATCATATTCTAGAAGAACAATTCATTTTACTGGTTTCTATGTTGCTGTTTTACAAATTTCCTTCCAAAGCCATGGTAAACTTTCATAAGGGAGCTCTGAAGTCAGGCCCATTAAAACATCATGACATCTTATTTCAAGAATTTTTAATTAGCAGATAATTACCTAATAGACCATACCAAGTCATTCAAAGCATTACAAAGTACTGGCTCATTAGTGGAGCTGTGCTAGCTTCAAATCTGAAGGAAATTTCAAAATCAAAATATATTTCCCATGCATATTATTACTAGTGTTTAAAAAGTATATGCATATCTTTCATCTCTTAAATTTTATTGACAAATTGTATATGGTTTGAGCAGGGTTTGGTGTGTGCAGGGTGTAGGTGAACTAAACTTGGGTAACTACTTTCCCCAATGTAATTTAGCTAAAAATATGTTTTGACAAAGAAACTCTAGTCCAACCTAGCTAGAGTCTTTACAAGGAATGAGAAAAAAAGCCCTATATAAGAAGTAGGGACAAAAATGAGAAGTAACATATTTTTGTTGTTCCTGTTCAATATTAATAGCAAATAATAGTCTAAGTAACAAAAAGCTTATTATATGATAGTAAATGTGGAAAAATAAAAAAATACAAAATTATCATGCAAGAAACAACACAGTAGTAATTGTGGCAGGCACGATTCACTAATGGATGCTATAATTATTGCATGAAGCAGGATATTCATGTAATCTCAAAGCATCTCTCTCAATATATTTATTAGCTACAAAGCGAAAAAGAGTAAATTTACTGTGGAAAGACCCAATACATGCTACTTCCCCAGAGATAAAATACATCAGGATCATGAACCCCCTGATACGATTCACTGAGAAGGATAAAACCTTACTTCTGTAGTATTCTGCCAAAATTCATAAGCTCAGTCTAATCATGCAAAAACATCACATAAGAGTCATTCCACAAAATAATTGTCGAGTACTCAAAATATTTCATAATCATGAAAAATAAGTAAGGATTTAGCAACTTTCACAGATTAGCATAAACTAAAAGCACAGAGCAACTAAACATAATCTGACATACTAATCTGTGTCCTGGAACAGGAAAATTATATTTGTGGAACAACTTGTGAAATTCCAATAATGTCTGTGAATTACTTAATACTATTGTACCAATGGTAGTTATACAACTACACAAAAAAAATTATATTAAGTTGTTAACATTAAGGGAAGCTGGATGATATGTACGTATAAACTCTCTGTACCATTCTTCGCAACTTTTCTGTGATTCCATAATTATTCAAAATAATTTTTAAAAGCCATTATAACAAAACTTCAAGTAAGTAATGTTATAAATGGAACCAACTCACTCTAAAACTTTTTATCACCATTTTGATAATTTTATAATTATTCACTATCCTAGTTCTTTTTTCCTCCAAATAAATTGACGAGAATAATATGAACCAACCCAACAGGCTTAAGCCTGTTTTCCATTGTCACCATTATATTTACCAATCCTAAAAACTTGTCTGTTATATTACCTTACCACATTCAAAATAAGCATTTATTGATTGCCACTCCTTGCCATGCACTGAAGATATGATTTACAATGCATCTACCTGCATAAATTAATGAAATCTAGAAAAATAACTTTTGTAATTTACAATCTCACATGCCTACTCTAAGCCACTATAAAATTATTTTGAGGCTTATTGATACATTTGCATGCATTTCATGGTTACATTCATGACTGAAAAATTTACTAGTATCATTAAGATCAAGAACCTGAAGTATTTTTCATTGGATTTGTATATAATGGTATGAGGTCTTTTAAGCAGAATGGATAAAATAAATTATTACATAACAAAAGTTTGTAACATGAACTTTAAACCTGGCAAACAGCATGTGAGAGGCACAATAGAATGCTGCAGGCATAGAAGTAAAGCACAGTGGAAAAGTCCTGGCTGGTAGAAACAATAGGATGGATACTTTAAAATCACTTGCAATTGGGCAGCAGTCCCTGAGATTCTCATCTTAATATTAATTTTATTAACCTCATATTAAATCATAAAATCATTTTATATTTCCCCCTCATTTAACTAAAATGGATTATTTTATAAAATATTTCATATCAGTTACTATAACTTTGTAGTATAGCTTGAAGTCTGCTAAAATGATGTCTCCTAATTTGTTCTTTTTGCTTAAGATCGCTTTTGTTATACGGGGTCTTCCCTGGTTCCATATGAAGCATAGAATTATTTTTTCTAGATTTGAAAAAAATGTTGGTATTTTAATACAGATTGCATTGAATCTGTAGATCACTTTAGGTAGTATATACATTTTAACAATGTTGATTCTGCCGACTCACGAGCATGGTATAGTTTTCCACCTGTTTACATCCTCTACTATTTCCTTCCTCAGTGTTTTGTAGTTCTCCCTGTAGATGTCTTTTACCTCCTTAAATATATTTCTAGGTATTTTATTTATTTATTTTTTTGCTATTGTGAAGGGTATTGAGTATTTGATTTGGTTCTGAGTTTGACTATAGTTGGCATATAGCAATGCACAAGAACAGAGACATAGACCAAGGGAACACAACTGAGAACCCAGATATAAAACCATCCTCATATAGCCAAGTAATCTTTGACAAAGCAGACAAAAACATACACTGGGGAAAAGAATCCTTATTCGGTAAATGGTGCTGGGAAAACTAGATAGCCACATGTAGAAGACTGAATCAGGATCCACACCTTTCACCTCTCACAAAAATCAACTCACGCTGGGTAACAGACTTAAACCTAAGGCATGAAACTGTGAGAATTGTAGAAGAAAATGTTGGAAAAACTCTTACAGACGTTGGCCTAGGCAAAGAATTTATGAAGCAGACCCCAATGGCAATCACAGCAATAACAAAAATAAATAAATGGGACCTGATTAAATTAAAAAGCTTCTGCACAGCCAAGGAAACTATCACAAGAGCAAACAGACAACCTACAGAATGGGAGAAAATATTCGCATGTTACACATCCGATAAAGGGCTGATAACTAGAATCTATACAGAATTTTGGAAAATCAGCAAGAAAAAAATCTAACAACCCTGTCAAAAATTGAGCAAAGGACATGAACAGAAACTTTTTAAATGTAGATAGACTAATGGCCAACAAACACATGAAAAATACTCAACATCTCTAATCATCAGAGAAATGCAAATCAAAACCACAATGAGATATCACTTATCCCCAGTGAGACTGGCCTTTATCAAAAAGTCCCAAAACAATAAATGTTGGCATGCATGTGCAGAGATAGGAACACTCATACACTGCAGGTGGGACTGCAAACTAGTACAACCTCTGTGGAAAGTAATATGGAGATACCTCAAAGAGATACAAGTAGAACTACCATTTGATCCAGCCATCCCATTACTGAGCATGTACTCAAAAGAACAAAAGGCATTCTATAAAAAAGACATCTGCACTAGAATGTTTATAGCAGCACAATTCCCAATTGCAAAAACGTGGAAACAACACAAGTGCCCATCAGTACATGAGTGGATTAATAAAATGTGGTTTAGGTATACCATGAAGTTCTACTCAGTCACAAAAAACAACGGTGATCCAGCACGTACGAAAAGGTATACAAAATAGCTTTCATTAAAGCGGTAACAGGTTTTAACACCATAAACACAATATACAATGTTAATCTGATACAATATAAAAACATTTATTTAAAGGGAGAGAGGTAAAAAGAAAAGGCCCAAATAGCCACCAGTGAGCTTCATGTGGTTTATAACATTTTAGGCAGTGTGATAATCAAATTTGGCCACATTTTAAAGAAGCAATATTTTTTTCATCTGAAGCTGATGTACAATAATGAGTGAAGTGTTTAAGCAACTATTTAACTGTTCTTTAATTTTCTTCATCTGGAGACAAAATTAAATCTAAAGTGGAAACTACTAGAAGAATGCTCTGCTTTAGTGATGGCTTCACTCAGAAGTCTCCAGTTTCTAATGCTTTCAGAAATTGATTCAAATTTCTAAGTTTATTTCTATCTATATTCCATCATCTAGTGCAGTACCTGATATGTAATAGGTGTTTAAATATTTTCTGTCTGATGGATTTTTAGTGTTTTTTGCCTTTATATACATTTACATTTGTCTGCTTTGAATTATTATTTATATTTTTATGTCTTTGTATATTTTTTCTAAAAAGAAATTGCATATTAAAACATTTCAGCAACCACGGCCCTATCCCTGATGCAGCAAGCTCTTATACAAAAGACAGACTCATAACGCAGAAAGACTCAGCCTCTAGAAAAGTTTCCATAGCGTATAGCCTCCCAGTGATATTTTCCAGCATATATTTACCCAAGCATGGGGAGTGTACTGGACATGATATGAGAAGTTCATAGGTTATAAATAAACTCAAATAATACGTTGTTTGCTCCAAAATATTTCATCCTATACAATTTTCATTCTTCACAAGGCCAAGACCCTCCACTAAGAGGGAAATGATCAACATCTTAACTAGGTGCTTAACACCTTTTAATTCAAGTTGAAATTTATGATGAATAGGAATCAAATCAAAGGTGAACTAATTGTTGTGGCTACCAAAATATTTCTTATAATATCAATTCCCTGGATGAACTTAAATTCTATTCTTTTCTTCAAACACAGAAGTTAATCACTTAAGTAGATTTTTTTTTTATACTTGTGAAACTAAAACAATACAAATGATTTAATCCCACGGAAATCAAAGATTATTTTAGCAGGCCAGGACCTCTTTTTCCTCTAATTTTAATGTAGTGCCAGGGATGTCTGGATGAGAATTTTTTATGTACTGTTCATTAGCTTTCTGTCTTTAGATTTAACTTATCCAAGTCTCAAATTGCTTAGTGGTAAAAAGTGACTTTTTTTTGCTCACTGTTTTGGATAATTTTTAAAAATAGGAAAAAAATAAAGCATTTTGTCAAATATTTGTCATTGTTCTTCACCCTTCTCATCATTTTCATCTGTTTTCTTTTTTCCTGCCCCTAAAACCTCCTTCCCCAGGAGCCATGACTGAGAATGACACCTGTCCACTGTTTCAGCAGTTGGTTTTCTACATTGTTCATTGTTTCCTTCTCTCTCAGAAATCTTAAAACCTAACTAAGGCTTTGCTGCCCACTGCAGGAGGAAAGGAGAATAAATCAAATCCCTTCTGCCTAAATTCTGCAGAGTCTTTAGCCCAAGTGTTTTCTGTTGGTTATTTTGCTTTCAGTTAAACAATCTCATTTACAGATATTTTCATTCTGTGAACTCAATACTAATTTAATATGTATACATGTAAATTCTGATGAACTATTACATCCATCATAAACCAGGAAAAAGTACAAGGACTTAACGTATATTAATAATCATGTTTATTGTAAATTATAATGACTATTATATAGTCACACAAAATGTTTGGTTGTACAACTCGGTTCTTATGTTTTCTGCAATTTTCATGTTGTAATTGTTTAATGCATCACTTTAAAACTTGAAATGTATTTCAGTTGTTGCCTAGAATAGTGCTAAGCATTATAGCAGGCAATGAATATATTTTGAACGAATAAAACACATGAATGGATCTACATTAATACATCGTGTGAAAACCCAAACTAGCCTCATAGCTAGTTCACTTTGCATAGGTACTACTGTATGTTGGAAGAAGCCTGAGGATTTAGTAGATATCATAACCTTTTAAAATGAACAGGAAAATATAATAGATGAATGTGTTAGGTTTATTTGTGACAGTATATTTTAACATGTACTGAAGGATTTTCCTCAAAATTTTAACTGTAGTAAAATCATGTTACAGAGTTTTTCGGGAACAATAAAGATGTATTTTTCAACTCTTATTTTTTTATGTCGCATATTGCCATAAATAAGGGGATTCTTAGCGAAGGTTTAAAAGATACTTTTTTCTGTTATAAAAAAAATCTTCAGTTAATTGTATTAGCTATAATGAGATTACATCTTTAAAATGAAAAAGATATATCAGAGCTATTTGTAATCTACACATATTTCTTCTATACGAAATTGATATGATTATAGAATGATACTTTTTGGGTTTTTGAAAAAAGCTGAAATGGACTTTAAATTTAAGGAGTTTGTTTTGAACCTGTGCAATTATAATAATAACCTTTAATTCTTTCCTAATGGTCTAGATGGAATTAATTGGTTATTTCAATATCAGGGCTCATCTTGTTTGGAATTTTAAAAGTCTCTTCTTTCTCGTAATGGGTTCTATCAAGCTTATTTAAAATGTTCTGAAAGCACATTTTTAAGAGCCTTGGCATTTTCCGTCTACTCTCTTCCTTTCATCTTTCTTCTGCATTATTTGCAGTGCAGAAGAACCCATTTTTATTCCTCTGTAATTCTGCTTTGGTCAAGCTATCATTTAGATCTTACTAACAGTCTTTTCTTGTAATTATATTTCCTATATCGAGGCATTTTTTTGATTGGAAATAGGATACTATTTACAAAAATCTAAAAACTGTTTCTTGCTTAATGGAAATTATGAGGTATCAAATTTCTAAACAGCTGCCATGCTGCCATCTTCTGGTTACACTGCAAGAATCTTTTAATGCTTACAAATTTTATTTTAAAATGCATCTTGATGTATTCTGATACACTTTTTAAAGTATCTATTAAATGAAGGACACAAATTTGAATTATTATAACCACTGTATCAAGAGTTCAGTGGGCATGAAATCATAAAGCAAATAATGTCTTATATACTTTCAAGTATAAAAATTGAATGAATCACAAAAGTGTTTTAGCCCACGATTAGTTACCTTAGAGCCCAATGAGAAGGTTTCCTGACATTTTTCAATCATATTACTCTTTGTAGCATTTTTTCACACTTTTTCAATGTGGCAGCAGGATGAATACCATTCTCTCAATGAGTTTGAAAGTTTCCCAAATCCACAATTCCTGTTAATATTAGTACTGAATGTCATTTAATGCTGTTACAGGTAACACTGAACCATTTGCCAATTTAACTGGCTCATTTTCACTTTCAAACTCTACCAGAACTTACGGTACAGGTCAACAGTCCACAAAGGAGGAACAGAGCAGAACAAGGTTTTTACATATCTTTAAGGGCATTTTTGTTTTAAGGGATTAAGACCTACGGCAACCTCTTTTTTGTGATAGTGTATTCTAACGAAGTTCAATTTTTTATGGCATTCCCATTTACCCCACTGGCATTTTCATCCTAGTATCCCTGGAGGCAAAAATAGAACAATTTACATATGAGATAAATTGCTGTCTCACACCAAAACTCAATTCTAAAATGTAAGATATTACATACATTGCTTCAAATTCAAATGAGGAAGTACATTCAGTGGCTTCAAGCCATGTGATATTTTAGATGGCTATATGAGAGTATAAATCATCACAGCTCAGTGAATATCAGAATGCAAATGGCCCCAGTAAATGTTTAGCAACAGAGGATTTTCTCCACTGTTTATTAAGAGCAATCTAAAATCTAAAGCAGCTGAGACAGGTGCTAATTTCACTCCTGTTATTAGTAATTAGTGATGAAATTTAATGGTGTTTCTAAGTAGCTCAGAAGCATTTGTCATATAAACAGGGCTTAAATATAAGGGGCCATTAAAATGTAGTTTTTAAGTTTAATAGACATGGGCAAACAGGTATTTTGAATAATCAACACTGCTGAGAGCATATGCCAAATTTAAATGGAAAAATTGGTCCACTTATCATGGGCACAGAAATGACCTCGTAACTGCTGGATACAGAGTGTGTGTGTGTGTGTGTGTGTGTGTGTGTGTGTGTGTGGATTACACCATACCGAGATGGTTGATAACTATTTGTTTATTAAAGTGTAGGACCTGTAATTCCTGTCATTACTTTGCCATGACAAAATTATTTTTTAGTCTGCTATATTGACAAAAATCACTGTTATCATAATAGTTGATGGGTGCCAATTGAATGGATATTCTATTATTCCATAGCTTTACTATGAATAAAAGGGACATCTCTATTTATAAAATGTGTGGTTTGGTCCATTTCTCTGACTTGTTTTGTTTTCTTCTAATAGTGAAAAATGGAGTTTTTCTTAATACTCACAAATAAAACACACTCTTACCTCGTCAAACCCATGACCTTCTATTATGAGCAGCAAATGAGCTACACTGTATAATTACAACACCCCCCTGCACACACGTGTGTGTGTATGTATATATATATAATATATATACATATAGACATTTTAATATAAATGGATAGATGATTGTCAATATGTATCTACTATAATAAATTGATTTTATGCTATCAAGAAAGATTATCCCTATTATAAAAAGCATAATAAATTATTGTACTCAGAAATTTATTCCTCTTATACCCATCTTAAACCTGATCAAGAGGGAAAAATATTTTTATTCAATGTTTTCCAAAGTTCCAGATTCAAATCAGAACATATCATTTTAGAAAAAAACATGTAATGGTAAAAGTGGTTCATGTGTTCTTCGTCCTAGTTAGTAGTCTCTACTAGGTTACCATTAGATTAAATCCCAAATTCCAGTTAACTTTAAGAAAACAGACAAAAAAAAATGAAATGGGAAACACTATAAACACTAAAACTTTCATTACTATAAAGGTTTTGAAGATAAAATGGGCTTCTAGATGCATGGTACTGGAAATAATTTATGAAATGTAACATACTATTAATACTTCCTAAGAAGTAAGATTATCAAAAAGTTAAAGAATAAACAAAAGGAGTAAGAAATATTAGTATTGATCTCTTGTATTCCAGGCACTACACACACTTCCTGCCCTCAAGATGTTCAGAGTTCATCAAGAGAGTTAGGTAAACATCTATTAAACGATATGATGAGTATGTATGTGTGCTGTTCTGAAAAGTACAGATTACAGATCCATTAATTATGCCTGTGTTGACCAGCGATGGTGTCACCAAGATTGGGCCTCAAAGGACACTTAGATTTTTGCCAGATAAAGGAGTATTTGGAAAAAAAACACATAAGTAGCATAGTTAAAAGTACGGAGGCTTAAAAGCTGATGAATTTAAGGGGCTGGTAGCAGGGGCAACAGTGACTGTATCAATGTGGCTAGAGCAGAGAGAGCATATACAGGAGACAGGAACAGAAAGGTAAGTGAAGGATCTTGAATGCTAAGCAAATCAGACAACAAGGAGAATTAAAGAGGGGATGAGTCTTCACAGTAATATTTGTTGACTATTTTACATGCGAAATCTAATATGGAAAACATATTACATATTCAAAACAGCCCTAAAAAGTAACAATTACTATTTTCCCATTTTACAGATAATAAAACCAAGGCTTGTAGACGATAAATATTTTGTCTGGAATCAAATTGGGAGTAATTGTCCCAACCTGGCTCTTATCTGCTCTGCTATACTCTATCCTGAGCAGGTGTTTTAAAAGATAACTTTACTGGCAGTACCAAGTGAGAATAAATTGGAAGAAGGAGAGCCTAAAAGCTGAAGCTAACAGTTTAGAAAAGACTACAGTAATCTAAACCAGAAATATCACAGGTATAAATGAATACAGCAAGTGCAAGCAGTGGAGGCAGCTTTACTGGAAGCCAAAAACCTTGAGCTTCAATGTCCCTACCTGCATAGACCACCAACAAACTCCGGGAGGAGCCCTAGCAAGACCTTCACACAGTTATATATCTTTGCAAATTTTGAAAATACTTTAACCACAAATAGTTAAGGCTTCTGGCTCTTTCTACTATCCCTTCCAATCTTTCATATTTTTTGTTCCTGTACTATGGTGTTAAAGAGGCCATGTGCATGTAAAGATCTGGCTGAGGAGGTTTTTGGGGGATATATTTAGTTTGGTGATAGTGGAATCTATTTATTAAATGTGCAAAAACGTCCTTGCACAAGTCAGTTATGGCAGACTAGCCTATGGTAGGAAAGTTTTCAGAAATAATCTCACCCATGTGTTAACTCGTTCAGTTTTGAGATATAAAGTTATAAGGCTAGAGGTCTCATCACAATATCGAGGTCCATTGTTATCCAGCACAGGAAGTACTTGGATAGCGGCAGAAAAACATTTGAAATGTAAGGGACCAAAAACAAGTCTGAGGAAAAATCTGAATCATCGTGCAAATAAATTATAAGCATAGTATTGTGTTGTCACCGATACTTATCAAAAAGGGATGTCAAAGGGGAATATAATGTAATAGGTAATGGAGGATATACTGTCATATACATGTCATTAAACGTTTTTATTTTTTGATGGGAATAAAATGAAATAGATTTGATCAGTATTTCGTTGTTGTAGGATCTCAACCTCCAGTAGTATTTCAAATAGCAAGTATGCCTGCATATGAAATTGCATGTTTTATGTCTCTCTCACTGTATCAGATCAAGACCATTATGTTTCTAATCTCTTTATAGACCATATTACAGAATTGTTGTCATGGGAAAAGGCGACTAATGGCTATGCAGTCAAAAATAAAAAAGGAAGAAAATGCTATGGAACTGTGTTAAGAAAAGGAGTTATTTTTCTGAATTTTGAGGTATTTGTCCATCTTTTAAAATACGGGTTTCTTGTGATTTCTCTTCTCATTCTAATTAAATATTCACTTTCAAACAGATGCTGTGTTCTTAAAGAGAATTCTGAAAATGACGTCAAGTTTTGATCCTAAAACATGGATGCATCCTTCAGCTAAAAAAAGAAAAGAAAAGAAAGCAGCTGGGACATCTGATAAACTTTTTGAAGATAAACTTGCTAACACTCTAATCCAATGGCATGGAGAGTCAGAGAAAATTACACCACACCTAGCATTGGTTTCTGGGTAGAATACTGAAAAGGATTCTGGGTTTGCACAGAAGACAGTTCTATTTTAGAAATGTGATATCTGAGGAATCAATTAAACATATGAGGATATCCAGGAGGAAGTTGAAATGATGGCTTTGATGTTCAGGAAAGAATCGAAAATAGTCATGACAATTTAAGGGGAATAAACAACTGATGATAGCTCAAGCTAAGAAAGTGAACGAGAATGCCCAGAGAGGAACTTCAGAGTTGGGAGAAATGAATAGAGGATTAAAAAAAAAAAAAAAAACCTGAAGAATAAATATGAGAAGCAAAAAACTGTCCAAGAGGGAAAAATATTCAGAAAGGTAGGCAAAGTATAGGTAGATAGCTGGATTTGGAGGCTAAAGTCAGAAAGCACTTCGTGCTAAATCCAAAAATGGCAGGGTCTTCAGGGATGCAAGGACAATGAGTACTTTGAAGAGAATGCTAGTGTTTGGGGTTTTTTTAAACCTCTTTATTGAGAAATGACTGACATACAAAAAGCTGCATCTATTTAACACATGGAGGTAAAAATACACCCATAAAACACAGTCAATGCCATAAAATTATCCATCATCATAAAAAATAATACTTAAAAGTTTATGTGTAAATTCAGTGTAATCAGTTTTTTTCAAGTAATAGAAATATAATTAGCTGAATGGTATTTTAATATAGTTATCTAAATATAGTGATCTGAACAGTAAATGGTAGATCTGAGAGCAAAGGCAATGGGACACACACCGCACTTTCAAAAAAATATGTGGTGAAGAAATAAAAAATATTCCAGAAAAGAATATTACAAACTATTAGATACAGCACGAGCTCAATTTTGTACTTACAGAAAAAGTACAACATACCAATATCTAGATTTACATCAAATTGATAATACTGTTACGCATAGTTAGTAAAACTTCAGGCAGTTTGTTTTCTTTTTATGTGTTCTCCAAATTTTCTAAAAAATAATTTTCTTTTATAATAATACTCTAAATTACATATTTAAAATTATATGTAAAACATTTATAAAATATAAAAAAAGAAATGAACTACCTGGTTTTAAGAAAAAGTTTAAGAATGGTTAGATTGAAGAGAAAGTACTGGAAGATCAAAGATAACAGATAGAACAAACATTTAAACAAATGAGGAAAGGCAGAATCATTAAGCCAAGAGTGACAGGATAGCTTTGATGAAAAGAATCTTCTCTCGTCAAGTCAGGAAGGAAATAGCAATGGAGTTAGAAAATGATAGATTTCCGGTGAAATCAAAGTAAGTTAAAGGGTTAAAATTTAAATGCACTAATTTTCCTGATAATATAAGGGATTCACATTTTAGTAAAATTTGAGAAAGTAAAAAGAGGCTTGGAACCTCACAGACTAGCCACCATGGGAAAATACAAGGGAGGGAAACAAAAGATTTACAAAGTGATATTGAAGGCCCAAGGCCAGCCTCATAATCATAAATTTTAATGGAGCAAATAAATATTGTTATGGTGTTTTCTCCAATAGCATTGTAGGAGAGGAAATTTTTCTTTCCTCGTTCTTTTCTAGGTTCATGGCTGAGGCAGCTGTAATAAAACAGATTAACAAGATAAAGCATACAAATTTATTTAATAGAGTTTTACACGACACAGGAGATTTCAGAAATGAGCACCCAAAGGAAAAGGAAACCTGTGTATTTTTATGCTAAATTTTATGGAGAAGTAGATAGCTGTGGAGTATGATTGGACAAAGAGGATATGATCTAACAGTAATAAACTAGTCGGGGGGGTAACTTAACAAAGGCTGTTTGTTCAGATTCTTCTCTGTGTCCCTGTGTCTTCTGAAATAAGGACATTCCTTTCCCTCTAAGTACAGGAAAGGGACCATCCAAATGAGAATCTTATGACCTACTTCATGGGAGAAGGATGGGAGAAGCTCAGAGTGTAAACTTTCTGCTTCTATTTCCTCAAATCTCACAATGCCGTATTTTTGGGTAGCATGTACTAAACTCTATCAGCATGCAGCAGCCTACAAGTAAAAATGGAGGGAAAATAGATGTTTGAAATAAATCATACATTGAAAAGTGTCAACAAGAAGAAGAGAGTTAAGTAGTTGTTGAGAGGGTAGGTGAAATGACCGATATATAAGCCAAGCACAGCAAAGATGGAAGCAAAATCAGGAAGAGGTCTTGAAAATACACATATAAGCAGAGATTAGAGCAATATTTCCCAATTTACCAAAGTGTGTTGGGTGGTAGTCTCTATTCCTGGGAGACAATTGAGGAAAAATATTTTGTGTTTTGAAAAAGATGTTACAAAAAAAAAAATTTTCCCCCCCCCCCAAAACATTTTGTGGCCAGGCATGGCGGCTCATGCCTGTAATCCTAGCACTTTGGGAGGCAAAGGTGGGAGGATAACTTGGGGACAAGAGTTCGAGACCAGCCTGAGCAACACAGTGAGAACTGATTTCTACTGTGAGGCGGGAGCGGGGGGAGGTGGGGCAGAATTAGCTAGACGTGGTGTTGTGCACCTGTAGTCACAGCTACTCAGGATGCTGAGGCAAGCGGATCACTTGAGCCCAGGAGCTGAGGTTGCAGTGAACTATGATGACACCACTGCATTGTAGTCAGGGCAACAGAGTGAGACCCTTTCTCAGAAAAACAAACAAAAAGTATTTTGAAAGTTGGAAAATTTTGCTATTAGACCTACAACCTAGGAATTTGCAAAGCACGAGAGAGCATAATAAAAACTACAAGAATTACTGAAGAATCAAAGTTTATGTATCACACCTACAATTTTTCAAAGTTATTTGACCATGAGGTTCTCTTCAACTCACATATTTTAATAATGCAAGCAATTCACTTCCATGTAGAAAATAAATGAGGAAGGCTTACAGTTAGCTTGCAGAATATGTTAGAACTTCATTATACTTAGTAGTATAGCAAGAATGAAATCTGCATAACTCTTCAATTACTACTGCATTGAATGTGAACTAAGATTGTTAAAAAATTGTGTCATATAATACTCTCCATATTATATGATGATACCCATTGTTTTCAATAGGGACAGAAATAATAAATCATTCTCAATTATGCAGCAAAAAAAAGCATGCATAAATTTTGTCCTATCAAGTCCACACTTTGAAATTTATCTTTAAGAAAATAAATACAGTTATGTGCAATGGCTCAATTCTAATAAAGTTCACTGTAGTATGAGTCACGAAAGCAAACTACTATAAAATTCTAATTTATCAGTACAAAATTGAGAAAATGATGGAGAAAATAATCTATCAAATGGAATATTATGCAGTCATTGAAATATTGGCATATAACTATTGACATATGAGACGATCACAGCATTTCTTTAAGTGAAACTTTTCTTTGAGATGATTGTCGATCTGCCTGCAGTTGTAGTAGATATCACAAAGATAGCCCATACAGTTTTCACTAAATTTCTACCAATGGTGATACAGTGCAAAACTGTAGTCTAACATTATTCGGGACACTGATACTGATATAGTCAAGGTACAGAAACATTCCATCACCATAAGGATCATGATCGAAGGGCACTTTCTGCTGCCCTTCTATAGGCACACCCACCTCCTGTCCCCCGCCACAGTCAACCTCTGGAAACCACAAAGCTGTTCATTTCTATAATTTTTGTTGTTTCAGGAATACTACATGAATGAAATAAAATAGTATTTGACTTTTAAAAAATATATGTTAAATGCTAATAAATTAGCTTGAGGCATATGTTTGAGAGAGCGCTGAACTTAAAAATTAAAGAATTTATCGAAAGAGCTGTTACAGAATGTAGCTCTTTAAATGGTTAATCAATAAAGTGGAATAGAAGACCATTGGAATTTGAATGTCTTAAGTATAGAATGTGTCATTCAGAGAATATTGAAGTTACCCGCAATCTTCTGAAGGTATAAGGAAAGGAACACTAAAAATCCAGTACCAAAGACCTCCAAGAGGCAATGAAGGCAACCACCCCCAAATTAGTAAGTGTAAGATTTGAAAGAATGATATACCGCATTGCTTAGGGTGCAGATAATGACGAGTGAAAGGTTAAGTGACCTCAGTTCAATATCCCATAAATACTAATAGGAACCAAGATAAATCAACTGCTGCTGATGTCAAAACTTACAAGAGACTGGACAGTCTATTTTGCAAAAAAAAAGAAAAAAAGAAAAAAAAGGTGATGGCATTAAAGGAAGGCCAGGCTTAGGTAAAATAAAGGCTTTTAGTATATACAGAAAGTTCTTGGAAACAAAATGACATCCCAATAAACAATAAACATAAATAAAGAGTTAAAAGTAAGAAGACAGTTTGGGGCCTTAACAAAAAGGACAAAGCAAGAAAAATAAAGTAGTAATCCAAAAACAGTTGAAAGTGGGAGAGATTCTTTGGGTGAAGGGCTTTCATTTTGAACTTTGATTTTTCAAAAAGAAAAAAAAAAAGATTTAAAAACACTGAAAGGACAAAGATTAAATCTGTCTTACAAATAGAAATTCTTTGGAGTCTGCAAATTTCCCATTCCCAACTATTCCTCAAGGGAGATCAGCCACTTGAAACTCCTAAATTACACATTTCAAGGAAAAAAAAAAAAAGAATATTGAATTTCAGAAAAGGTTTCTGTGAAAATAAGAAAAATAAAATTTCCATAGTAAAATACTTGAGAAATTTTACATACTACATTCTTTTTGGGTTACCTTAATGCCCATTTTTTTTTTAAACAAAATGTTTGAAATAGTCTCCAGCTTAGAAAAAAAATCACCTATGTTTATTTTATTTAACATTTTTCAAACTTGTATGAACTCAGAGCCATTTAGGAGAAAAAGGGACTAGAATAATCCTGAATTGCAGATTCCTTGGAGAAAAATGGCAAGAGCAAAGAATTGATTAAATGATTTTTTAAACCCTTCGAAATAATTTATAATTACAAATTATGTATTCATAAAGAA
>CAUYSK010119368.1:0-179099 GCA_963575035.1 Avahi laniger
TTAATTTCTTTCTATTTTTTGGTAGAGACGGGGTCTCGCTCTTGCTCAGGCTGGTCTCGAACTCCTGAGCTCAGAACGATCCGCCCACCTCGGCCTCCCAGAGTGCTAGGATTACAGGCGTGAGCCACCGCGCCCGGCCTAGATCCAAACAATTTTTGAACAAAATATTTCTTTGCTTGTTCTCTGCCTCCTATCTAGATACTTGGGTCCTCTGTTAATCCATATTTCTCTAAATTGGAGTTATTTGCCCTTTGCTGGAGAGAACCAGACATCACTTTTGTTTGCTCATTCACAATGTGTGTATGTGCAGAGGGCTTGAGCAGAATTACCAGATATGCAGCCCACTGGGGCAGGCTCAGTGGGGACGCAGGGACTCCCAGGGGCCAAGGCAAGGCTGGACCTCCCTTCTTTTCACATCCCTGGAGTCTTTATGCTTCACACATTTGTATCCTTCAAAGAGCCTCCTTTGGCACTTGAAACGAAAGCAGGATATACACTTTCCACCACTGCTTAAGTTTTGTTGAGTTTTAGTTTGGAAATTTCCTCTCCTTGCCTATATATTCTTTTATTTGAAGGATCTGTTCTAAACATTCAGAAAGTTTTATTTTTAAATCAAAGAATGTGTGACAATGATAGCCTTTGTGCCCATTATTTAATACCAGCAGAATTCAGATGAATTTCCTTAACACAGTTTTTATTTAAACTTCTTATAATTCTGACCTGATTCGCTCTTACTTTGCTTCTTGGCAATTTCTGACTTAAGTCCTATCCAGAAATCTCTATTTGAAGGCCACACTTTTCTTTACACATTTTCCAGAGTGTTTCATTTATCATAGTTCATTGCCACAGACTCCCCCTCTAATGTTTGCTATTCTTTGAGCATCTGGGCCAGCAAAGTATCGGCTGTGTTGTTAATGAGAGTGACATGAGATTAAATGCTGTGGATATCACTGATCTCAGGGCGTTTTAGTGATGATGCTAAGTATTGCTTAGCAAGTGGATATACATTGTATATCATAACTGCAAGGAAGCATTTGAATTATGTTTCCCCTGGGCAGGGGTGAAAAGTCAGAGTGGGATTGATATTGGATTGTCTACCTTTATTTTTTTTCCCCATTGAGTGTGAATCAGCCATCAATCTCAAGTGAGGATTTTTCTTGTAAAAAAAATCCGCAAGGTAATTCCATCACATGAGAGTCTTCAGAGTTGTCCTTCTTTAATTATCTAATAAATAATTGATAAATAGTACTAGAGAAACGCAGCATTCAACAATTACCCCAAAATATTGCATGCCAGGGATTAAACTAGTCACTGAGAGCTAAACAAGACATCCTGTTGCCTTCAAGGAGCTAACAGTCTGTCGGAGAAGACAGATATGTCTTAAGTGCCATCGTAGGACTAACTCTGTCTGAGGTGTCCCCAGAGTCTTCACAGTGGGGGTGGTATTTTAGTAGGCTAGGCATGGAGAGATGACTAGGACTTTGTTGGACAATAGAGAAAATTGTATTTGAATATCAGTAAAGATCCGTTCATTCAAAAATCTTTGTAATATTCCAAGTTAATTGCTAAAAGTGCTTAAACTGGGTAGAGCCAGATTGTAGGGCATACAGACACTTATTACTTTATCTTCCCCATCTACAATAAACCTCCATTCTTTGGTTACTGCTCTTCCCCTCTCCTCAATCACATGGGCCTGGTGGTGGCCATATATTGCACGGAGGCTTGGAACTCTGGATACTGTTGATTGGACCAGAGCAGGCTGGGGTCAAGAGACTTTTCCTTGAGTCTGGCCATATAGATTGATTTAGAAGTGAGAACCTGACCCAAGTTCCCCTGTTAGAGTCCCCCCTCAGCTAATTAGGTCTGAGGAAGAGAGAGCAAGAGTGTGAATAAGAGCAAGTGAGAGATGCACCATGGATAAACGTGAACTTGAAGTGAATCATTGATGTGAAGCTATAAAAATTCTAGAAGAAATCATAGGAAACAATCTTTGTACCCTTGGATTAGGCAAAGATTTCTCTGATAGAACATAATAAGTAAGAACTATAAGAGAAAAAAATTGATAAATTTGACTTAATAAAAATTATTAATAAAAGCTTCTCTTTGAAGTATACTGTTAAGGAAATCAAAAGACAAAGCCACAGTCTGGGAGAAAATATTTACAAAACACATATTTGATAAAGGACTCATACCTAGAATATATGAAAACGCCTACAACCCAATAAGAAGACAAATAAGCCTCCAAAAATTGACAAAAGAATTAAACAAACCCTTCACCAAAGAAGAGATATGGATAGCAAATAAACCCAGGAGAAGATGCTAAACATCATTATTTATTAAGAAAATGCAAATTAAAACTACAATGAGATACCACTAGAATGGCTATTAGAATGACTAAAATTAAAAAGACTGACCACATCAAGTATTTTAAGAGGATGTAAAGCAGCTGGAATACTGACACATTAATAGTGAAACACGACATGGTACAGCCACTTTGGAAAACAGTTTGAGTTTCTTATAAAACTAAACATACGCTTAAAAGATGACCTAGCAATCCCATTTCTAAGTATTTACCCAAGAGAAATGAAAACATAAACATCTGACCACACAAAGACCTGTATGTGAATGTTCATAGGAGCTTGATTCATAATAGCCCCAAATTGGAAACAATCCAAAAGTCCATCAACAATAGATAAACAAATTGTGGTGGATTTACACAGTGTAATATTACTGAGTAACAGAAAGCAACTAACCAGCAATACTCATAACAGCAACATAGATATATTTCCACAACATTATGTTGAAAGAGAAAAGTTATACCACATACTAATATGGTTTTATTTATATGAGATTCTAGACAAGTCAAACTATGAGGAATAGAAAACAGATCAGTGATTTCGGGGCTGAAAGTCAGGGGAGGGATTAACCCATATGAGCACAAAGGAACTTTTTGGGATGATGGAAGTCTTTAATATTTTAATTGTGGTGGTTGTGTGACTGTATACATTTGTCAAAACTCATGAATTATACACTTAACAAAGAGTAAATTTTATTATATATAAATGATACTCATTAAAACTTATCAAAAAGAAAAATATGAGTGTGCGTGGGGCTCGAAGCCTAGGAGCATAAACCTTGGGGACTGGTAGGACTCTGTCTTCTGCCGCGTGAGGAACAAAGTATAAAAATCTGGCCTGCAGAACGTTGGAGAAGATGAGTGGATATGCGGAAAAGTCAAAGCAGGATGTGGAGAGAAATTTCTGAAGCTGTTTGTGTCCTGGGTCCCAGTAGGTACCTGGGGTCCAGCTGTGTCCTGCCCTGGGGTGCTTTCCTGCCCTGAATTCCACGAGCCCCATATAGAAAAGTCCCTCTTTTTGGCCTCCGCTGTCTCAGTGGATTTCTGTCACTTGAAATCATAAGAGTCCTAATTAATAAGGAATTGGGCACCTTTGTAGAACATTTCTCATGGGTGCAATCTTCAAGGGCAGAGAATTTCTTGGCACTTTCCATGAGGCACAAACATATGTTCCAGAAACTGTTCTTTTTTGGAATTCCTGAGGAGAAGGGCAGAAGGGACATTTAGGGTTGAGACCCTAAATCCCAGGCCTGTCTCCATGACACACTAGCTATGTGTCTTGGGCCAATCTCCTCGCCTCATTGAACCTCCACTTTCTCACATGTAAAAGGAGGAATTAAACTAGATAGCGGCTTGTGAGCTCTTTAATCCAAATTAGATAAATAGCCCAATACATAAAGCAGGCACACGTGGAACTGCCCTGGCTGACGTGGAAGGCGGCCTCGGTCTACGTACTTAGAGGACAGGAGTGCAGCGGAATAGTTTATGTGAATGGATTGCTGTGTTTGAAGATTAAAGAGTGGGGAGTCATCTGTATTAGTTGGAATATAAATACAGAAACTAAGAATGTAAGCATGCTCTAAGATGATGGCAGAGGAAGCTTGACCTAAAAATAAATGTTTGGAGCTGCAGCATACACTGGGCAGCCGAGAGTGCGCAGAGCAAGCCCACCTGCTCTCTGTCCCAGGGCTCCGTGTCTTTTCCGCACAGCACCGTTCACTCCTAACGTCATAAGCTCCGTGGAGGCAGAAGCCAAATCTGTCCTGTTTAGCTATGTTTCTGTGCTTCAACAACCCCCCGCCCTCGTTCACCCCAAGTTTCCATGAGAGCATCCCTGTCATCAACAGGTTTTAAGGAGCCAGGACTCTCTGCACATCCTGACACCTGCGGGAAGGAAGCCTCTTCCTCTTGGGGGCACCAAGCAGCTTCTCTTCCTTGTCCCACCAGTCCTCCAGGTCTAAGGGATGGGACGAGGAGGGAGAAACAATACCGCTGCCTGGAGTCACCAGGGTCTTTTGTACTGTGGTCTGTCCCTCACGACCTCACGTGGAAGATTGAAAATCTTTTCAAACCCGACGGTGGCAGAGGTGGCTAATTGTCCACTGAACGTTTGTGCTCCTCTTTCCGTTACGGAACCGGTAAGCAGCTCCCCAGCCAAGGACTACGCTTCCAGCACCCCTTGCCTCCTGGTGTGGTTCCCTAACGAAACCTGCAGACGAAATGTGAGCGAAAGTGATGTGGCTTGTGTTTGTCATTTGCCGGCTTGCCCTCAGACCCTTTTCCTTGCCCTCTTCCTGCTCTGCTCGTTCTGTAGGGAACCTGTCCCCACCACCTGCAGTTTCCCAGGCTTCCTTCCCCAGCTCTGGCTCCCCGTGCCCTGTGGGAGGCACTGGCAGGAGATTGGAAGGAAGGAGGAAGGAAGAAGCCAGGATATCTTAGTTCTGATCTCTTCGCTTCAGGTGACATCTCTGTGGTCTCAGCTCTTAACTAACAGCGCCTTCTTCCATGGCCTCAGTTGCCCAGCAGCCCTCTCTGCAGCTCACAGGAAGAAGCGATGAGTGAGCTCCAACTGGGAGAGGCTTCCTGCCGATGCTCCTCTCTGGATTGCCTGACCTCCTCTTTTGGGCTTTTCAGTTCTTGCTATTGTCTGTATTAAATTGCCATTATTGGAGTACCAGGCTGGGCTTTGTTTTCCTGATAAGACCCTGACCAATATACAGGCCAAGTGGTAAACAGCAGGTGTGTCCTCTCCACTCTCATCTCCTGGCTGGGGCCCATAGGGATAATGGAGCCACAAGATGGAAGGAGCCTGGGTTCTATGGCAAAGTTCCACCTGCAGGGCAGAAACAGTCACATCAAACTGCTATGTGAGTCAAAAATAAACGTCTGTGTTGCTAAGCCACTGAAGTGTTGGGGTTTAACAATTGTAGCGTCTGGCCTTATCATAGTATACTAACCAGAGTGGGGATGGGGATCTCAGATGCCTTTCCCCTTGGCCTCCTGCCTGTCCCCTCATGTGGCTTCTGGGACACTGGCTGTAGGTAAGAGTTTAAAACAAATCAGAGTGGGTAGTGTCTATGGTCCCTTCTAAGCTCTATGATACTGGGACTATGTTCTCTTTAAGAGGGCTGTGAATAAGGTGATGGAGAAATGATAAAAATAGGAATGACTACATTGTAATATTCTTGATTTCAAACCTATTTTACTTCTGAAATCATTAATTAATTCACTCATTAGTTAACTCATTAATTTCCTAAAGCATTTACCAAGTCCCAGTTGCTTGAGGAAGGCAGGCTCAGAGACAGGCCTGGACAGTATCTGGGCTCTGGGTGAGAGAGAATTCAAATAAAAAATGTGAATGGAAACCACAGGCCTCCCAGGTACTGACCTGTGGGGCTTTTGATGCTACCTTGGTCCAGTTGATCATTCTCGAGCTCAGTGAAGTGCAAGACAACCTGATAGTGTTCTAGGCAGTGCTTTGCAGTTTAGAGTGGCTACCACCATGTCACGCCATCATTTCAGCTTTTGGTTGGAGGTCAGGGGATTCCGCTGTGCCCTTATTTTTTGTGTGTGGGTGAGACAACGTGCCTGGTTGGTGGACAAACTTAACTGTGTCTTCCTTCTGGCTTCTTCCTCGGCCTATTTATGGAGACAACTGGTTACCAATCATGCCCGGGGGAGAGGCTCATCCAGGGCCCCACTCTGAAGGCCTTCCTAGTGACCCGTGTGCTGGGCGCAAGTTTGGCCTGGGCCATTTGTTGCCCTGGGTCAGTGGCCGTGCCTCGGACAGGATGGTAGAGCTTTGTAGGGAATGTCATGTCCAGCAGGGCCTTGAAGAGGGTCTGGGGTGATGTCCAGAGGTGGAGGGAGCAGCTGGTGGGTGTGCTGGAAGCCTGTGAATGACTCTCTGGAACTCATGGAGGGGAATATGGGCCTCATGGTGCCTCTAAGGTCTGTAGAAAACACAGTCAAATGTAAGTTCTCCAGAGACTTTAGGGCTGAATCGTTCTCGATAATTTCTTGTTTCTGGATGGCTAAGGGTTTATCTTTTAAACCCCCATTTTATTTAAACATATGAAGAGGGAATTTATCTAAAATGTATGATGTGCCCAGAGCCCCATGGGCAACTTTGGCTGCAACTTTATAGCCTGAAAGGATTCCACAGAGCACACAAAAATCCGGTAGAAGAGGTTGTTCTTGAATATTCAAGATATTCCAAGTTTCTATGATTGTAATCTGAAAATATAAATATCTCTAGAAGGGTAACAGTCATTTAGATTATGAAAACGTAGGTGGGAGGGAGAGGGGCTGTTTCTAGGGCCCTCCCAGTGAAACCTTGGAGGTGACAGTGAGGATATAAAGGTGACAAAATCTCCTGCTACTGCCAGACTTAGCATGCTCTCCTCACCCTCTCCTCACCAGCAGGGTTCAAAGAAATCCATTGGCTCTGCCCACCCTTCTTATTTCTGCTTGGGAAACCGCCTCTCCTGTTTTTTTTTTTTTTAAATAGCTTTCTTTACATGGACATATTCCATGCAATTCACCATCTTAAAGTGTATGATTGAATAGCTTTTAGTATGTTTACAGAGCTGAGCAACCATCTCTATACGTCAATTTTAGAATCGTTTTCTTACTCCATAAAGATATTCTAAACCCCTTAGTTGTCAGCCCCCAATCCTGCCACCCTCTCCCGGCCCTAGGCAACCACAAATCTGCTTTCTGTCTTGATAGATTTGTCTATGCTGGACATTTCAAAAGAAAAGGAAAAAAGGAATTATACAACATGTGATCCTTTGTGTCTGGCCTCTGTTACTGGCATAGTGCTTTCGTGTTTCACGTCCCACCCATGGACCAGTACTTCCTTCGTTTTTATTGCCAAGTAACACAGCAATGTATGGATATACCACACTTAATGTATCCGTTCATCAAATTGATGGACGTTTGGGTTGTTTCCATTTTTGGCTCTTGGGAACGACGTTGCTATCAACATCCACGTACAGATTTTTATGTAGACTTATGTCATATGTTTTCATTTCTCTTGGTATATACCTAGGAGTGTGGTTGCTGGATCGTATGGCGATTCTGTGTTTGATTTTGTGCAGGGCTACTTGTAAAGTTCTACAGGTTGGAGATATTACTTTATGCTGCAATACTCCTTGTTTACATTTTGCTCTTAGAAACTTGGATTAAAAATATGTGTGTGTATGTACTGATTTTCATGGGAGAATGTTTTATTCAACTCTTACCAGTGTTCACATGTTTGTTTTAGCCCATGTCAAAGAAGTCCATCCTGTGTGTGTGTGTTGTCATCAGGCAGTCCTCGTTTTTCCTTTCTTCCATTTTGTTCACTGCAGGTTCATGTCTCTCTTTGGGACTGTGGTTTGTTTCTATCTTACAAATTGTAGAAATAACAAGATGGAAAGCTCAATTCCTGTTATTCTAAAGACCGGGGGCTGGAAATAAGGTTAGCAAGGGGCCAGGGAGAGGTGTGTGGGAAGGAGTCTAATTCCTGGAACGCGGGGCTGCTGTAGGGCTTGGTGTCACAAGCCCCTTGTCCCCTGGGCGGCTCTCCAGGCCTACGCCCAGTGCTCACTGGGTGTCAGCGCCGTACGTGCTGCCCAGCATTCGCACAGAACACCTGCACACAACCATTGCCAAGGGCTGAGGAGCTGTTTGAGATGCCATATCCTGTTTGGGAATTGTTTCAAATGAAGTCAGTGACTCTTCCCTGCATTAAAACAATGTTTTGAAGGAGAGAAAAGAGAGAAGGAGACTAGCAAAGAGTCTTGCCTCAGAGAAGCAGTCTGTGTGCAGTTGTGCCCCTGCTCAGCAGCTTGTGCCTTGTCACCGGCCCTTGCCCCTGCCTGCTTCCTCTCCATAGGCTGGAGGACAGGAGGGAGCTGGGTGGCTGCAAACTCCCCAAGTAGCTTGTCCTTCTTTATTCCTGTGTCAACTATTCCTTCTTTTCTTTATTCATTAAACAAACACTTCTCGAGAGCCATTGTGTGTCCTGCACTGTGCTAGGCACCAGGGCGCAGACCTGGTCTCTGCCGGATGGGATTTGCAGCCCTTTATCCCCTCTTACTTTCCTGCTCCTTATCTCACTCTCGGTGCTTTCTTCCTCCTCTTCTTATGCTTTTCTTTTGTAATGTATTAAAGAGACACAATACTTTTTCTTTTTAAAAGATATTTTCATGTTAATGCTTCCTTTTCTAGACTCACACTGAGAGAATTTAGAGTTGGGGCTTTGGCACAGCCTAAGGGCCTACCACGTATTCCCAGCGGCCTCCTCTCTGCCTTGGAGGGAGAGGATAGGCCAGACCTAGTCGAACTCTGTATCCAGCAATGCGGGGGCCGTGCATCTCGGCATCTGTGCTCTTGCTACCGGCTGCAAGAGAAAGTGGTGCTGCCCAGAGAAGCTGACAAGCTCCAGGGAGGGGTGAGGGGGGTGTAGGGGGCCTCTGGGGAGAGGCACAGAGAAGCACTGACTGGAGGTGTTAGAAGTCCTGCAAACTAGCTGGGCCACTTGACTCACCTCCAGATGCAGCTCCAAAGATGCAAACGCTCTTGAAAGTGCTTCCTGGCTCCCGTGGAATATTTGGTCTAAACGCCATCAGGATGCTGTGGGTCTTAAGGTCTTCTCTACACTGGAATGTTTGGGGTGATTGGACTTTAGTCCAAGCCTCTGCCTCTGACCTGACCGATCCAAGGACCGGTCCTCCTCATAGTCAGATGTGAACAATAGGCTTTGCCTCGGCCTGAGTCACCGTTTTTCCTTGGAGAGAAGGCACAGCTGTATTTCTGTCTTCTCTAAGTGAGAGTCTGCCTGCTGGATGGCCGAGGGGCCTGGACCAGGGTGTGGTGTGGAATTTAAAGCAGTGCTTTTCAAACTACCAGTAGTGAAGAAATTGTGTATTTTGTTTTATTTTTTATTTCCAATTATGTGTGGACTGATAATTTTTGTAAAATGCAAGAAAAATAAAATGGAAAACACAAAGACATATAAAACACAAGCTCTGATTTTTTATTATTAGATTTGATAGATATTAAATTGCTCTGAAAAATTGTTATAATAGTTCCTAAACACTCTCAGTTTCTGTATTTTTCTTGTGTAGGCCAGTAACAGATTATGGGTGGGTAGCGGTCTGTGGGCCACGCGTAGGTCCCCACTGCTCCTCTTGTCCCCACCCTTGCCCCACGGGGGTAGCCAGTTCCTGCTGGAGGGCTGGGGGCTGAGAGCAGGCTAGCGCGGCACGGGGAGCAGAAGTTCCAAGCTGAGTCCGATGTGTGTTCTAAGATGCAGCGTTTCTTAGATAGCACTTTTGGTACTAAGGAGTTGAATCCACTCAAGCTGGTTTTGGTTTTCCACTCACAGGATTCGTGTAATCTGGGAAAGCTGCACTGCCAGGCCTAGGAAGGGCAGAAGCTAGGGCAATTTCGAGAATCTCAGCAGCCCAAGTTCATGGACCTTCACTTAGGGCCCCACCATTAACATGGCTCAGCTCCCAGCTCCCCCAGTGTCTGTGCCTCTTGGCATAAATTGTCAAAAGACAGGTTCTGTGGATTCAGTGTGGAAAAAGGTCCACCTCAGTGCAATTAGCGGTGGGCCCAGAGCCTGCTCTCCACTCAGGAGGGGCCATGGAAAACAACCCTACGAGAAAGGAGTTAATAGCAGGCTGGGACCAAGGGCAGCTCTTGGTGCAAGTCGCTGCCAGTGGCAGGTTCCAAACAATGAGCTACTTCTCAAGCAGGAGAAAGGTTTTAATCATTCAATTGCAGGGAGAAATTCCTGGCTCTGCCCCGGGCAATCAGCTCATCCCCTGGGTCTCTAAGTGTGCTGAAATGTTGCTTCTTTGTTCCTGGTGTAACTACTCACTTAGCAAACAGGAGTCTCCATGGAAGGCACTGACCTGTGATTTATGTGTCATAAAAGGGCCGGGGTGTTTGATGCCTGTACTTATCTGCCTGAGAAGAAACATTAAATGAGAGCTAATGGACCCTCGGCGCCTAATGCGGCTGCTGCGAGCTGCATGCACGGGCACAAGTGTTCCATTGCAATCTTGCTCCCTGGCGGGGCCAAGCTGAGTTTTTTCCACCCTGCAGATCTCAAAGAAGCTCAAAGAAAGCCACAAGCACAAGAAGCGGAAATGAGAGGCCCAGAAGCTGCAGTTTTCCCCTTTCCCTACCTACTTCACCACTGAAGGTCTTTTGCCATGAAGTTATTTAAAACCTTCAGAGTTAAAAACCTAATGTGGAGCAAGAATTCAAGCTGATGACACCATTTTAAATGATGGTTTAACAATTCATGGTTCCAGATGGAAGTTCCAGATGGGAGACCTCCTTGACCTTATACTGAACAGTTTCTTATAGAGGCAGCAGAGTCCATTCGATTCCAGAACGGCTGTATTTTCCTTTCACTAGCCAGCTGGTGGTGAGCGCCCTGATTAGCTCCAGGTGCCTACCAGCAGCAGGCGCTAGGTGGCGCTGCAACGCAACTTTACTGCACTGCGGTGCGCGTTAGCGTGCAAAAACCGGGGAGGATTTAGTGTTCGGAGAAATTGAACCCTTTAAGGAAAGAAGTACAAAAATCACCACTTAGAGGTTGCTGTAGAAGCCTTGGAGCCACAGATCATCCTCTACAGGGACTAAATGGCTAAATGCAAGGATGGTGTGGAAGGGAATATGTACCTAGTGGTGGTTTGCAAAGTCTTGACACAGGTATCATCACGTGTGTGCAGCAGCTAAAGCAGAGAGAGAGAAAGAAAAGCCTGAAAACAGAATAAGGGTGGAAGAGAAATGAGTTTTTAAGTGACTATTATTATTGTCTTATTTTGAAGGGAAATTTGGTCTGAGGTAACTGAATTTCCTCTGGGTTTCTACTCCCACCTGACCATTGAATTAATGTTAGTATAGTGAATAGTTATAATAGTTAGGGAATCATGGGTAAGTAACACTGATTAAAGGTACTTGTTCATGAGTGATAAGAAGAATCAAGAAAGAAAAATTAAGTGAAACATCATAAAATGTCTTTTCTCATGAGCTGCATACTCTAACATTTGGGCTTATGCTAGGCTTATGATACAAGAAATAGTCCACAGATTTTGTGGACTTAGTTCACAAAATCTTAGTTCAGATTTGGATGGTTTTGGAGATAAACAAAAGGTTATTATCTGAGCATAATTTATCCCTAGTTTGCAAGGATTTGTTCTATCTATTTCTGTTTCTAATGGGACTTTAAATCAACGGCTTTCAAAATATGATTCCTGGACCAACAGCCTGAATATCACTGGACACTTGATAGAAATGCAAATTCCTGAGCCCCACGCCAGACCCCCTAAATAGACACTCTCGGGATGGGACTAGCACTCTATGTTTTAGCTGGTCCTCCAGGTATTTCAGGCATGCTGAAATTTGAGCACAAGTGTTCTAAGGAGTCCTCAAATATGTGTGTGGAAAAGTGAGAATAGGTAGATTATTGAGTAAACATTGAACTCTTACTATGTTTTGGCAGGGCGCTGGGGTTATAATGAAAACATGGTTCTTCTTTCAAGCTATTTGTAATTTAGTGGGGAGACTATAAATGTAGTAAATACGACGTGAAAAAAGTAATTTTGCCTAGAAAGGAGGAAGGAGAAAGATGAGATTTAATGAGGCAGAGAAGGGCTTGTAGCTTTTAAATGTTGCCTTTTATTATTGCCAAAGAAGAGCTTTGTTCACCTAAGAACATGAAGGAGCCAAACATGTTGAGAGAGATTATTTGAGTTTTCCTTCCCCTATATTTGGTTAAAGATATGGGCTTTGCAAGTCACTTTTTAAGAGGGAAAATCTGGCTAGTCTTGGACTTTCACTCAATGCCAGAAGTCAATGAAGTAATGTCTAAAAATTTCTGAGAAAAAGAGTGACTCAAGAATTTTGTATCCAGCCAAGGTATTGGTCAAATATAAAGACAACAGGTAAACATTCTTGTGCCCCAAGAAACTCAAGAATTACAGAATATACAAACACTTCTTGGGAAAAAAATTACTCAGTGATGAGATTTAAGCCATGTGAGAGGTAAATCAAAATAAAGAACTCAGGAATGGAATAGTCGCAGTAAAAGGCTGGTGGTGAGCATTTAATTCATGTAAATATTAACAAAAGAACTAAGCCTTAACAAAAGTAAAAATTATGGTAACAGAATAGAAAATGAATGTTGTAATCCTTACCAGGGCATATAGATAGAGGTGCGAGAATACTAATTTCCTCATCTTTCTTAGTAGGAAGTTGATTTTTGTTATAAATGTGACTAGCCACTTTATGTTTTTTTAATCATTTTTTTTCCCATAACCTAGAGGGCTCTTTTAAGAAGTAATAGCTTTTCTGGAAAAGAAATGTTTATCTGAAGTTTATTTTCCTTCACTTTCTTCAGCTTTCAAATCTAAATTTGCTACTCGTCATACTATTTCAGTTCATGACATCGCCATCAACTTTGTCACCCAAGCCAGAAACTTGGAATCATCCTTGGTTTTTCACCTTTCCTTCATCCCTCCCATCCAACCTGTCAACACCGTTTCCTGAATATCTAGTTTTCCCTCTCCTCTTTATCTTGGCTACCACAGACCTAGGACAGAGCCTCTCCAGGGGCTTTGACACTGGCTTCCTATCTGGCCTCTGGCCTTCTTGGCTTTTCTCTATTATTTATATTCCTGCGAATGATCTTTCTAAAGTGCAAGTTCATCTTATTACCGTCCAGCTAACATCTTTCAGACGTTCCCTATTTCCATCAGGATTAATCTCAGGCTACATAAATATACCATTTCTGTTTCTGCACTAATACTTTTATCCCTAAGCTGCTGTGACATGAACAACTTCTGGTCCTTCTGCCTACGGTTGTTTTGTGTCCTTTATGGCCTAGATGACTCCTGCTTATTCATTGAAACACAGCACAAGGGTCACTGCAGGAAGTTTTGCTGACCTTGGGATAAGTTTATGTCCTTTGTGTTCCATAGTTCCCTTCACGTGTCTGTGTTGTAGCACTGAGCATTTAAGAACTATTTATGTGCTGGTCTCTGCTACTGCAGGTTCCTCCGTGTTAGGAACCACGTGTGTGTGTGTGTGTGTGTGTGTGTGTGTGTGTGTGTGTGTATTTCATCACAGTGCCTGTTGTACAGCATGACACACAGTAGGCTTGCAAAGACTACTGAAGTGAACTAAGCAATCCTGGCACATTTTTCTGTTGACACCAAATATACTTTCTCACTCCCCTGGGCACAATTGCATAAACACCAAATTCAATAGTGCTCCATTTTTCTGAACTCTGGGCAGACTGCCTTCCTTCTGCGGACACGTTCTTTCTTCACATATGTTAATACAATTGATTAAGTTATAGCTTTGGGTTTTTTTTGAGGCAATCACATTCCAGTCATGTCTCTCTAGGCTGCATCCTAGACTCCTTAACTGGATTTCTTTATTCCTTCATTCATTAGTTCACCTGTGAATGGAAGGCTGTATGCTTAAGAGGCATCTACTAGGTTTTCAGTAAAACAGTGCCCCTTTGTGTTACTGGCCTTGGCCTTCGTCGTTGTGGAGCACAAAGTGTGAGCCCAGTGGATGCGTCAGTGGATGGGACGTGTGCATAAGGCAGGCGCCAGTGGCAGGGGAGGGCGGGAGTCCTGAATGCTAAGTCCATCCGCAGGCCAGGCCCTCAGGTTCTTGAGAAGAGTCTAGTGTAGAGGTTAGTAGCTCTGGTTTTGGAGTGAGGCAGACCTGGTTTTGAATTTGAAGTTAATATAATAGTTTAGTGGACAAATTCCTTACTGTGAACCTCATCATCTGTTCAATGGGGGTAATAGCAGGACTAACATTATAGAGTTGTTTAGAGAATTAAAAAAAAAAAAAAAGACAACATTGAAAAATGTGAGGCAGGTGACCAACATAGTCCCCTCCGTTGACCTCATCATTATCATCGGCACCGTTTAACAGTAATAACTGCTCTGAGTCTGGGCTTAGCCTGACCATCCTTTGGGTCCTCCTCTCCTTAGGGTCGATTTAGTCGACGGTGATGGGAGCCTGAGAAAGACCTTGTGGACATCCCAGACATCAGTTGTCTTTTCCTGCTTCCTCCGTTAGGAAACGCTTTGGGTTTTTAGGGATTCTGTTTATACAGGGATTATTTAGCATTTTTATTCTCTGAAGGTACTGGCATAGCTTCAGACTGTAATTCTAAGGAGAAGGCGTTTAGCTGTGCCTTTGTTTGTCGGGAACATTTCTGTAGATAAGCACCCTGCACAATAAATAAACTGCATTGTTATTACATTGCCTAGCAATTTACCTGTAACAGACGGCTGTGCCTGCTATAATGACATGATAGCTAATCCATACCCCTGCATGATTTTATCTTCTACAGGAGGAGGCTGGCAAGTTTAAAGGGGACACCCTTAAGGATTAGCTGGGGGAATCCAGTTCTGGTATCTGTAAGCAAGTGTTTTGCTGGAGGTCCACCAAAAGTCCGGTGCCCAGGTTTTGAACGAGTGCTTAATTTCGGGATCAAGTACCTTAAGCTTCCCATAAGTAGGTTCTACCTAAAGCTTGTGTAGAAAAGCAGTTTGCTTTAATTAAGGAAGTCTCTCAGTTCTTGAGTCTGTGTTTCATACAGAGGTTAATTTTTTTTCTTACCGCATTAGAAGTGTTAGATATGCAAATAGCCTATCATCCAACTGGCCTTAAAAGTAAATAAGAATTGCCTTTGACAATTCATAAATAACATTGTTTTCATTTATTTAACTTCCTGTATGCTTTTTGATAAAGCCCTGAAAGTGATGTTATTAGATCCAAAGGTAAGAATTATTTTATAGCACCATAAAACTAGTTTGACACTATTTGCTAAACACCAAAACATCTCATAGTATCACCATAATTTACAATATAAACTACAGTATTAGACTTTCAAGTACGCCTTGTTTCTTGGGGTTTGCTGTTTTTGTTTTTCTGACTAAACTGAAATCTGGAAGGAAGGGATTGGGTTTGGACTTCTCAGGGGGCTGTGCTCCTTCTGGAAAGGGTAGAGACTTGGAATTCAAGCCAGGTTCCACTCCTGGCTTCAGCCATGAACAGCTGTGACCCTGGGCAAGGCAAATTATTTAACTTTCTGTAATTTTTTTGTTGCTGTTGTCACAAATCTTGTTGAAGGTATTACTTGAGCATTTTTTAGTAATTACTTTTCCAAATAGTCTTGGATACCTTTCATGGCTTAAATATTACCGGAAGTGCTTATATTATATTATAGTAAGGAACAGGAATTGTTTCAGATTTGGTAAACTTCTCATATTGGTACCAATTGCTTTTCCCCTTTCATTCCTTCCTGACCTTTCTCCCATGAAAGAAAATGTGTCTCACTCTCCCAGTGCTGAGCTAGGTGGGTGATTGCTTGCCGGTGCCTTGTTATCTCTCTCTAATCTGTCTATTTCTGTCCGTCTCCAGCACCACCAACAGCTAACATTTATTGAAGGCTTACAGAGGGCTGGGCACCCCACAGGAGTGATCTCATTTAATCCCCACCAAAACTATCATTATTGCCATTTTACAGGTGGAGAATTTGAGGCTTAAAGGGGTGAAGCAAATTACCCAAGGTCACAGAACTAATTAGTATTAGACCTCAGTCCAATCCCTCGCCTAGACTCGTGTGGAGGATTGGTAAGAGGAATAATAACCGTCTTCCCAGCATCTTGCTTCCCCCAAGTCAAACCTGTTCCACAGAGACATAGTGCACTTTGGAAAGAGAAAGCCCAGCACCTCCTTTCACCACCATCCTCCCACCCCGCACTCTAAGGATCTGATGATCTGGCTTCTGGCCCCCTCCCCTGTCCCAGCTGGCACCACCCTCCTCTTGCTCTCTGCCTTTTGTGACTTCCTTGCGGTTCCTGGGATGTGCCATCTCTCCTTCTGTCCGCAGAGTCTTTGCAAATGTGGTTCCCTGTGTCTGGGGCGTCCCCCCACCTCCCTCGTTGCCTGTAGTCCCAATCACATTTCCTTATCTGTTCCCCCGCAGCCTTCTCCTGCGAAAGAAGTGTGTCTCTCTCCTCCCACTGAAGTAGGATTTGCTTTCGGGTGGGTCCTTCATGTCTCTCTAGCCTCTACTAGTTCTTCAGCTCAAAGATCCATTTCTTCCTGCCCTCGGATTAGGTCAGTTTGCCTTGCTCGGGGCTCTCACAGCAGCCCGTGCCGTTTCTTAGTGGCGTGTATCAGGATTTACAGTCACAACAATTTTTATCTAGTTATTTAGTTAATGCCTATCTATTTTAACCTGACTAGAAGTTATACGAGGACAAGAATTGTCTCCACCTGAACTCATTTTGTATGCTCAGGGTCTAACATAACACTTGGCACATGGTATTGTTATTTACTGTGTTGAATGAGAGCTGAGCTTAAGAAACTGGGCAAGGCTAAGGACCGGTCCTGTGGTTTCTTAGCCCTCTCCTGTTCTTGGAGGAGAAAGCAGCATGTGTGCTGCGTGGCCTGTCTCTTAAAGAGTGTGTGTGTGTTTGTGTCTGCATTCACGCACACACGGCCTGTGTGCTCACGTCTGCGTGTGTGTGTCGCATGTACACACACACACCTCTCTCCATTACAAGCAGCTGAACCAGGAAGGTGAAGAATATTTTTCATGACGTTATTTTTATGATAATCTATTTCGATGGTTAATTTGGTTTAGGACACTGATTTATCACCAGTTTATAGATCTCTCTCTCTCTCTCTCTTTTTATTGTCCTATTTGAATTATAAGGATGGCATGTGTGAAATGGAACTTCTTGGCCTATTGTTCTGCTTCTCACGCAACCAGTGTAGTTCAGACAATAAAAAGATCTATAAAATTAATATATACACAGAGTGAGAGAGGAAAGAGAGGGACAGAGACAGAGAAAATGGGTAATGCTTTGGAATTGGATACCACATTTATCTCTCTCTGTTGAAGTTCAGAATTAAAATTTACATGTGGAGGAGGCATAAATGAGGTATGAAGGTGTTGTCCTCTCATGTGGAAAGAGGTCTAGTAATTCTGGCTTACCTATGTTACACGAAAACATATTTTTCTCTTTTAACAATTTTAAAGCCTTACAGCTGCTGGTCTAACTTTAGAAATATGTGCTACAAAGATATGATTATTAAAAAAATAAATCCCAGCCCACTTAGATTATGTATTACATAGTCTGCCTGGTATACATCCCAACTGTATCAACCACAGGCATCTAAAATGGATATTTGCTTGTGAATTTTCTCCAGGACGTGGTCCACAACTGGCAAATAATAGATGCTCAATAAATTTTTGTAGGATAAAAGTATAACTGAACATGTACCAGAAAGGAACGTGTACGTGGCTGGTTAACTGGTATCCTGAGGTACAGTCCTAACCTCGCTGACCCTCCATGGGGAAAGGATTGGGCCTTTTCCCAACAGTCTTTCTTGTACCACATGATGTGTTTCTGGCCAACTGTTCTACTTCTTTTGTCTATTGGCTTTCCTCTTGGTGGTGTTACTCTTCCCACACTGGCTGTTGACTTGTTCTTTTCAAAACGTGAGTGGGAAAGATTCTAGTGGAGTACTTGATCCTGATAAAGTGCCTTCTGCTTGGAACACAAACAAACAACAATCTTCCTACCTTCTGAGGAGGTGTTCTGAATGACCAGGTGGCAGCTCACAGATGTGGTTTCACTTGAAGTTCTTGGATTGACTATTTATTGCTATGCTTGAAATGGTGGTTATTATTATTACAAATATTATTATGTCGGGGAAGCCAGCTTGCAAGCACTGACAGCTGCATTGTTTACAAACATAATTAATGAGGTGATTTTTAACATCAACAGCTCAGCACCAGCCTTCCGAAAGACTGTTTATGGCCTGGGCCATAGAGCCATTTGTAACTTCTACGGTACTTCTATGACGGGGCTGCCTCCACGAGTCATTTCCTTTGACTGGGACCTGGTTTATTTTATGAATGATGAAAATAAACCTCTACTTGTTGCTGATGAGGAATGGTTTATGTCTAATGAGCCCAGGTCTACCGAAAGATAAACACAGGAATGCTTTTCTAAGAAGTGAAGGTGTATTTCTGAGCAGCCAGCTTCTGTATTTATACAGAAGTCATCCAGTGGCTGTCCTCGGGGACTGGGAAGGAATAGCACATTCTGTTTCTAAACATGGAAATGTTTTGTGTGATACGATGCTCTATAAACACCGATAATGTATCAATACTTGGAAAAATGGCTTATGCTTCAAATAGACTTTTGACAACTGTGGCCTAACAATTGAGGCCTGTTTGGTTTTTATTCCATTTACATATATTTGGGTGAGGGCTTTGAACAAAAGATTTTTCTCTTGTCTAAATCTGGCCTGGCATGGCCTTTTGAAATGGGCTCTAAAACAGGCCACTCTTCCTTGATAAGTAATAGGTTGAATGCATCCTTTGTCTTTTTGTTTCCTTGTACTCCTGACTGTGAACTTTGAGGCTCTGCCGGTGATTAGAACCTGGTGTTCCCCAAATTCAAGAGATGAGGCTATCCCAAGCAAACAGACGAAAGACTCTTCCACCTGAATAATAAAATGGCAATGAATACAGGCCTCACTATATTCAAAAATAAGAAAATGGTGCCAGTCTGGTTTCCTGGCTTGTTTCTTATATTTCAGAGGGTAGAAGATTTATGTACTAGTTTACTTAAATTTCTTGTCTCCTCTCCTACACAAATACCAAGGGAATTATTGTTCTTCTATTTCCTTTTGACCATGGAATTGCCTAGTTATATCTGTTCAGTAAAAGTCAATAAGTTAGAAAGAGATAAAAAGATTAAAAATAATAAAAATGACTCTAGATAATTAAAGTCTGCCACCTTGCATTTTTCTTATAATGCCCAGACAAATGCCTCTGAAACATAGTTTATGATCCTGACTCCAAGTATCCTTGTTTATTACTTTAATCCATTGCTGGAGTCTCTGGAGTGGGTGATGAGAACTTAGTGAATGCCCCAGGTTTCATAACTTTAAGTGCTGACTAAGAGTGTTCATTTGTTACCATTCCACATTTACCACGCATCTGGGATATATACCACCTACCGTCAGGGAGCTTACCCTCTCTCAGACAATTACCCTGTCAAAACAATTATGACCCATCTCTGTGAGTGCACCAATATTCTTCTGCGGAGAGTTGTTTGTTTGATCTGTTTGACTCCTGGGATTTTCATTCTGCTGATTATGCTGATAAATAGTGAGGAAAAATGGAAGGTGCCAGAGGGAGCTAAATTCATTTATGTCGGAAAGGACATGAAGCTCCTGGCAGGACAGAAAAGAGTAAATCTAGAAAGTATGAGAAGGGAACAAGAGAAGGGAGTGCCTGAAGTATGAAGAAATGGAGGAAGAGTTTGGGGGACCACCTGCCATGATGACTGGGATTTTGGAGACAGAGGGAGTCGATGAAAATTTTTATTCGTTTTTAAAAACTGAGATATAACTGACGTAAAACACATAGACGTTAATTGGAGAGCTCAGAGCATTTTTATGTATGAATACACTTGTGTAACTGCTCTCCACATCAAGATACAGAATATTTCTATCACTCTAGAGGGCTCCCCTCCACTCCTTCTCCCCAGTCAGTAGCCTGTGGTGATCATTATTTTGGTTCTAGCCCCACAGAGTAGTTTCACATGTTTTTAAACTTCATATGTGTGGAGTCATATAGTACACAGTCTTTGTTTCTAACTTCGTTCATTTGGCATTACATCTATGAGATTTATACCCAGCTTTGCACGTATCAGTAATCTATTTTTTCATTCTCATGTAGTATTCCATTGAATAAATATACTACAATTAATTTGCCCATTTGTCTGCGGGCAAATTAGTGGATATGCGCATTGTCCAAATTAATGGACTTTCATATTATTTCCAATTTGGGAACTGTTTCGAGCAATGCTGCTGCGAACATTATTGTGCATGTCATATCTGTTGGGTATGCAAAGAGGAGTGCAGTTGCTGGGTCACGGGGTATATGTGTAGCTTAGCTTTAGTTGATACTCCCAAACAGTTTTCCTAATTGGCATCCTCTACAGTAATGTAAAATGCTCCAGTTACTCCATATCTTTGGAAAACCTTAATGAGGACTTTAAGGAAGTCTTTCTGGGTGTCCTGTGGTATAATTTCCCCCTTTACTGCCCTTTACAAGGCTTCAGGGAAGATCCTGTATTTGGAGTCAGATTTGTGTTGGATTCCTTGCATTCCTTGTCAAGGGCAGCAACCCCAGTTCTCCTGGGGTTGAATCCTGGCTTTCCCATTGACTAACTGGGTCTTCTTAAGCAAGTTAGTTTTTGCTATTTTTTTTTTTCCTTCTGAGATTTTTATTCTTCATCTACAGAATGGGAATCAATCAGAATAATTGCATGGGGTTTTTACGAGGATTGAACGAGATAACATACCTAAAGCCCTTTGCACAGGGCTAGGCATATGCAGCACTCAAAAAAAAGAAAAAAAGTAGCTTTTGTTACTATTAACTAAAGTGAGGAAATTCCAAGGGAAGGCTTAAACACAGGAGGATGGAGTTGGGAGACCTAGGGCAGCTTTTCCTTTCTGTCTGGAGATCCTCCTTTCACAGCTAACCCTTAAAAGCTTGGGCATTGATTAGCAGAGGCAATAATTCCCTACCACCATAAGTCTGCACCCCTTTTCTGCATCCTGGTAAGCAACTGTGACTTTTTAGGGATTGCAATTTTAAGCCAAGCTTTTATGAAGACATGGGTGTGCTAAAGCCATCCTTGTCATATGACATCATCAACCACCATCAGGAGTAATTTTAGAAACAAGATTTACAATAAGTAGAATCTCCTCTCAAAGGAGCTTGGTAATATGCAAGGTAAGAGAAGACTGAGGAAAAAATCTTAAAAAAGAAAAAGGAAAAAAAAGAAAGAGAAGCCTATTTAATTTTATGGTTGATGCAACTTGTTACATGTGTGTCCTGCCAGAATAAATCGGATCATCTGATTTTCAAATTGCTGGGTCTATTGTTTCAGAAATAGAGGATGTAAATAATTTCAGTGCAATCTCCTGGATCTGGACCTCTCTCATCCAGAACTGTTATCAGCATTAGCATAATTTATGGTGCTATCTAATAATGAAATCACTGAACACTGATTGTACAGCTTCTTAAAGCTATAATTATTGCTCATTAGGAATGGATTTCATATTGTTTGCTCCTGGCATATAACAAGTTGTTGAAAGGGAAAAGTTGTCAGTAGAAGTGAGAAACCAGGAAAGGCACTTTTTTTGTTCCTGAATATTCTCTGATAAATCTGTCTGAGATTTTGTGTTTCATAATAATAGAGAACAACTGGCCATGCCATTTATTCTCATATTTCTTCTTTAAGGAATATCATAGCTTTACATTGTATTAATACTTCTTTTTCAGTCCATGAGGTAGTAAGCATTCAGTAAATGTTTGTTGACTGAATGAATGTGGGAAGAAAGCAAGGAATGAAGGCAAAAGTCACAATTTGGGCAAGTTACACTCTGAGCTTTGTCCAGGTCATACCAAATATTAATAAGGGAAGTGCCCATTAAGCTCATCCAAGAGGTTGGTGTTGGCAGCTTTTAAGAGACATGAATCTGAAATAAGTCTTGGCTTATTCATCTTAGAACATCTTAAAGTGTATTTTTTAAAATTACAGAAGCAATACTTGACTTTTTTCACGTAAAAGATAAAAACAATATATATAGATACATACGGAGTAAAATATGGGAGCACTTTTAGTCGCTCTGGTTGCTCCTCTTCCTGAGGCCATGGCTGTTAACAGTGTGCAATATATGTATCCTTTAAGCCGCGGTGTTTCTGGAAATGTTGAGAACTTACTGCCTAGGATGACATAGGAAAAAAAAAATTCTGCTTTTTTTGGGTGGCAAATCACTTCCATATGGACCATAGGGTCAGGGAAGGCTTGGTCCTAACTCTAAAGGTGGAGGCTTAGTTAGTGATTTCTAGTGGGTGCAATGGTTGGGGAGAATTATACACCTCAGCATAGGAAGGAGCCGTAACAACTGTATTGTTTGTAAAATGTATGCCACTATGCTATGCTCATGCTTCTAGGAAGGGAAGGGGACTTATCAAAGAAGACTTAAGTTCATTGTGAACAGTGCCTTCGGCTTGTGATGTCATCGACTTCAATGTAATGCAGTTTGGCCTTGAGACTGGTATAATTTATTTGACCCTTATAGGTTGAATGCAACTTCTATGTTTGTCAATTAATCCAGCCTGGTGATTCATCTGGGGCCAGGTCAGATTTTGGAGACTGGTGTTTTCTTACACAGTTCTAGTTTCCTTAGGTCTTTTGGCACAGAGCCTAAAAGGGCTGAAGAAATCAAGTGAATATTTCTTTAATAGATTCTTTTCCTTACTTGTTGATAACTGCTCTCTTTTCCTTAAATATCCTCTTATCTAGGGCCTTCTAGTCTCTGAGAGTACAGAGAAAATGTCAGATATGCAGAAATAAAGAAAACCTTATTCTTTCACTGGAAATTTTCAAACTTTAGTAAAACTGTAGAAATGTTTAAATTGCCTTCCAATTTCTGAAAGAAATTGGTTTCCTTTAACGTTTAACGAGATAAACTGCAATTCGATTCAAGTCATTTTTCTGCCTTTCCTTGTTGACAATCTGAGCTCCGTTTTTTTGGTTTCCTCTTGCTTTCTGATTGACTTCAAGATTACATCTAATCTTTTTATTCTATCTTGCACGAATGCAGCTTGCAATGTGTTGTGACAAGGAGCCAGACCTCCTATTAGCATATATTTATACCTTGCTGCACGCAAAGTGGTGCTTGGGGATTATTAAACTAGGCTGGAGCTCTGAAGGCACATAAAAGGCATCATATTCACCCCCTCCCCTCCCAAGAACCCTCTTCTCAACTGTCTATCTGCATGGAGATCTAATTGTTTGGAGAAAAGGACAAATGTGGATGGAGTCTGTGTGATGGAGGAATTATCAGACAATTTCAGGAACAGGGAGACACAGGGAGATGATCATTGTCCTTGAAGGACCAGGAGACACCTTGGAGGAATTTTAAGGGCCACTCTATGAATTAGTAGGTAACATGATCAAGTTAGTCTGCTAAGGAAGGAATTGGAACATGGAGGGTTTGGGGCAGAGGTCCGGGAATGAAGAGCTAGGTTAGAGGTGTTTATAATTTGTGGGATTCAGCATATGAATTCACAGCCCTAGATGCTAGGAGATGAAGAAGGGGACCAGAATTCCAAGACAGGGTTCCTTCTGAGGTGACTTAAGGGAGGCAAAAGGCAATATCTCTTCAAGTTCTATTTGTTTTTCCAACAGAAATCAACAGAGCAAACCCTGAATAACAGTGACATGAGCCTGCATAGACTTTGGTGTTCCAGTTCTCTTTGGGTGAGATTCTTGGGGCCTTCAGGGTCCCAGGGTTTATGAATTACTAATCTGTCTCCCCTATCAGAACTGACAAAGATCTGATATTAGTCATTCACACATGGGTTCGACCTAATTTCCACTTATGCTAACTATCCCACAGCACTTCTATTTTAAGCTTGTTTTCTCTAATTGCAGAAAGACAGGCTTTGTCTCCAGTGAAAGAAATTTCAAGCATTAGTAAAAAGTGAAAGAGACAATTTGGGGGAAGGGAAGCCTTTTTAGTGATTTGTATGCTGGGCCATTGGTCCAGAAGAGAAAGTCTTTCTCCTCTTGCGACTCTCTAATAGTTCTCATCCCCCCAGGATGATGAGTCCCGGGGACTGTTCTAGGGAATTGCTGAATTTTGAGAAACTTTTCATTATGACATATATCTCACAGCCGTGTATACATACATCTGTCTTGTCCAGTTGTCATTGAGCACTCTGGGGACAGGGAGAGTGTCTCATTCATCTGTGTTTTTCCATTGATACTTGGTGTCCAATACTCAGTTTGTGAACTGCACAGTGCGGGCAACGCAGGCACTGCAAGTCTGTGCCTTTAAACATTAAATGTGTCGGTCCTTGTGATGGGAGCTCAGATCCAGGCTGCTGTTTGGGTTGTATGCCTGGAGCTTATTGGGGTGGGCTCAGCTTCACTTATCTTTCTACTTTTCCAGGTGCTTACAGTGGTGAGCTGACCCTCTCTGGGTCAGGTCCCCAGCTCAGGTCTGCTTTGTGCCATGTGGACTCTTATTTCTACCTGACTTTCTCTGCCATCTGTGCCCCGGGCTGGCATTCGCCCCTTATTTGGACCTTTCCTTTCTTGTCTGTGGTAAGATTAAGGACCAAATTAGGCAGAGGGAACAGTGAGAGAAGAGTAAAGAAACTACTCTGGGCTTGGCCTAATTAGGTCTGAGTAACTTAAGAAAACAGAACCCACACAGTGTTCAGAAATTATTACTTTGCTTTCCTTTGTATGCATGTCCCTTGGAGATCCCAGAGGCTGCAGGGTGGCTGGGCTAATGTTGGATTTAAGACAATTAAAAACTTGATTGGACTATGGAAAATAAACATTTATCATGGGCATATTTCCAGGCAAGAGAGGAATGATTAGGTAGATGACTAGATATGCTGACTTTCTTTGTTTATGACTGTATTTTATGGAAATTACAAACTAGAAATGTGTACGAGTAGTAAGTAACAAGACCAGTTTTATAAGTCACGTGTGAACACTAAACTCCTTAGATGTGTGAGAAGTGGTATGGGCACGGATCAGAAGGAGATGGGAAGAACTTAGGGTTCTTATTCAAGGGGAGGATATAGGTATTTCTAAGTGTTAGACATTGTTAGGAAAAATGAGTGTAAATATAGGTTAATGAGTTAGGGCAACTATCAAAACAAGAACAATAGAATTATGACATTTAAACCATCATAATGAAATATAAACTATTTAAAGAAAATCAAGGAAAAGGAAACAAATAAAAGGAAAACATGGCAGATAGCACCAAATAAGACAGCAAAGTGCTAACGTAAGAGTAACTATGGTAAATAAATGTGAGTTAATATGATCAATCAAAAGACAGGACTTTTTTTTAGACCCAAGATCTAGATATATGATATTTATAAGAATTATGCATCTTAAGTACAAAAGGATACAGAAAGATTTAAAATAAAGGAATGGAAAAAATATACCAGGCATGTATAAAGCAAAGAAATCATAGGTAGTACTTTTAATGTCAGAGGAAATCGAATTTAAGGTAAAAAACACAATAAGGGCAACAAAGGACATTATATGTTGAAGATATAACACAAAATGTCTGCTGCTAAAAGTAAGAATTCAAAATATGAAAAGCAACAACTGACTGATGTAGGAGAAAAAGTAGATAAATCCACACTTATGGTTGGAATAAAAAAAAAAAACTCTTTTGGAAACTGAGAAAGTAAATGATAAAATAAATAATAAAAGCTATAGAACAAACATATAAATATGTTGTTTTCAGACCCATGTGGTATAAGTGAAAAAGGAAGTTTAATAAATTCAAATGCTCAACTTCATACAGGCTATGGTCTTTGACTGTGGTGTGATAAAACTAGAAATTAGTAACAAAAAAGAAAGCTAACTAACTGAAAAAATAACCTGAATGCTGTAAACTGAAAATAATATCTAAAAATTTCCTCAAGGTTTTATATGTAAAAAAAAATTCAAGCACTTCCTTTTCTGTGTTAAGCCTGTATCACTTAACATATCTTTTTGTCCAGGCTCTGGTGATTTTATTTCCTGGAGTAGAGGAATGGGAGGTTCTGTAATGAACTAAATAACAACAATTGAACAAAAAGAAATCCTTTCTGCTACTTAGACATAACTTCTATAGTTAATGGAAACTTTTTGGAAAATATGACGAAATAGAGAATACAAGGCAGGTCCTTCTTATTCTCCTTCGAGAAGGGAAAAGAGCTGAGATAGAAACCTGGGAGACATTTTCATTGACTTAGAAGGAGACTAGAATGAAATACTTTAAAAAACAAACATGGGAGCTGCAGATCTTGACTTCATTTTCCCTAAAGCCTCAAAGCCGAGGAAATGTACAAAAACATATTTTAGTTTTCAGTGATAATTTTATAATTGTACTAAGAGTTGTTTATATTATTTAGAGATACATTTATTTCTTTAATTAACCTGTATATATTTTCACTGCAAAATATGCACTGACTAATTAATTAACTATTGATTGAGCAAATATTTTATGCCAAGCACCATCCTAAGTGCCGGGGATACAGCTGTGAGTGAACAAAAGTAGATGGTCAAAGAGAGGTCAGAGCTCTTCTGCAGCTTATATTCTGGTGAGAGGAGACAATAAGCAGATATGTGACAAGAAGGAGAAATAAAGCAGGGTGAGATAAATACATAAGAAAGATAAATAAGAAAAAGAAGGAAAAATAAAGCTGGCAAGAGGACAGAGAGGGACAGCTGGAATGGGTGTGTGTTATTTTGAATGGGGTGTTCTGGGCAGACCTCTCTGAAGGGGTTTCACTTGAACTGAGATCTTAACACAAACAAAGATTTTCTTGTCATCGTCACCATATGAGGTTTGGTGAAAAATACCTGGAATCTCTTTGGGAACAAGAACTTTTCCCATATATACTTTGGTCACATCCCTAGAAAAGCTGTTACAGTCAGCATACGACTTTTTAGAATATGTCAATGGTCATTACAACATTAGAAAGTTCCCATTTTCTATATTCATTCTTTGTCCCTCCCTGTGAAAGGGAAAAATGTAGGAACTGCGGCCAAAATGACTCATTATTCTGAATGTCCTTAAGTTCGGATATGGAGATTCAGTGCCTAAAGCTTTTGTATTTGTTTGAAAAATCCATGTCTTTATTTCTTCTTCTTTGAAAGCTAAGATTCAGAACTGCAGTAACAGGAAGGAACCAGTCTGGTGGCATTGGAACTAACAGTTCCAGTGACTTGCGTGGATTTTCTTGTTGTTTCTGTGTACAGTCTGTTCAGGGTGTCACATAGAGCCGGGGTTTGGCTCATCTTTCAAACTTACCTTCCTCTGGTGGACACTTTAACACCTGAAAATCCCTGTGCTTTTCCATCAAAGTGTCTGTAAGGGAGATGGAGGGCCTACTGAGTTGGATTTTTATGGTAAATTTTCTGTGTGTTGTATGTTTATATCTCATTATGCCTCAAATCCTTACTATGTTGTTCTCCGTCATCCCAAACACTTGCAACTCGAGGCTAAATATTTCTTTCTGGTGTGATATTCACGGGTCTATGACAGAAGGAATCGTTTGGGAATGATGGGCCTTTGAGACTCCAGTTTTAATCTTCGGAGCAGGCAGCATGCCTCGTCTCTGCTGTACTTTGTTGCTAGATTGTTTTAGCTGGGCCAAAGTCATTTTCAGTGGGTGAAATAGCTTGTGCTACACCATCTTGCATAGACTATTGGGGAGACAGAGAACAGGGAGGACACGCTTTATTCTTCTCTTGTCTCCTCTGACCTTAGCCCCAAGTTGCCACAACTTCCAGTGAAGCTTTGCAAACCAATTTCATTCTGAAACATGTATCGAGAGCAGAATCTCTGCTAAGTTCATAATGGGGGTGGGTCAGCATAAAGATATTTATGGCATACAGCGGTGTGAAGAAAACAAAAGTGGAGTGGAAAAGCAAGTGAGAGACGGTGAAGGAGCAGAAAAGATGATAAAATCAGTCTCCATTGTATATTTGAGGAACATGATTGTTGAAGAGGAGAAACACTCATGGTGGTGGAGGCTGGGATAGAGGTGGTGGTCAGAGTGTGAGGATGCAGGGGGAGGAGGTGGAGGGTGTAGTGGGGTGATAGAGGGTGTAGTGTAGGAGGCAGTGATAGAGGTGGAGACAGAGGTGGTGGAGGGGCTGGAGGAGACGGTGGTAGGAAGAGTGGGGGTGGAGGTGGTGGTGCTAATAGAGGTGGTGAAGGTTGCGGTTGAGATGGCGGAGGAGAAGGAGGTGGCGGTGAAGGTGGAGAAGGTGATGGAGGTAATGGTGGTGATGGCAGCAGAGGCTAAGAAAGTGAAGGAGGTAGCAGTAGAGATGGGTGGTGGAGGTGGTCAGGCTGTAGAGAAGGTTGAGGAGGTGGCAGAGGAAGTAGAGCCGGTAGAGGAGGTGAAGAGGGGTGGTGCATTGGAGGATGGAGGAGATGGAAGTAGTGGTCACGAGGGGGCGGAGATGGTGACGGAGATATCTGTGGTGGTAGCCAGAGTGGTGAAGGTGGTGGAGCCATCTGGGCTACATAAATATCCAATCCTAATACAAGGCAGAGTGAAGTAAGTGCACCAGTGCACGGGAGAGCGAGCGGCCATGCGTAATACTTAAAAAAAAAACTGTCTGCACAGGGCTTTCAGGTATTTTTCTCACGAATTCCATACGTCTTTACCTTTGAGTCTAAAGTTGTTCTTGTTTTTCTGAATGACTCAGCAAGCAATTGAACAACATGAATGCCCATTTGTTCTCACTCTGACTGGATGTCTTCTATCTGCCAGACTGCACCAACCATAGGCCGCCAAAAATGAAAGAGACCGTTTTCGTCATCATTGAGGAAACAGACCCATAAACAGAGAATTCAAATACAGTGACATTAAATGCAATGATGGAGAAGTGAGCAGCTATGGAGGGGTGATAGACAATCAAGGTTGGGAGTGTAGGGGACAGGGGAGGTTTCCTGGAACAGGTAGCCCTTAAGGATGAGAGAATTGGGGATTAGCTGGGTGAAGGGGAGGACGAGCATGACTGGCTTCAGGAAGGAAGTGAGAACCCGTGTGTGGTAAATGTGCAGCACTCTAAACACTTCTCTAACTCGGACTTTCCCTCCCATTGACCTGGGTACGTTCAGTTCCTTGCATTAGGCTGAGATTTAGAATCAGGTTCGAAAGCATCTGTGGTTGCAAAAAGTAAATCATAAATGGAATTAGGACATTTTGGTGCTTAGTGGTGAGACGTTCAAAAGTAGAGACGGTAAGGGTGAATCTCAGAGGTGGAGTCATCAAATTCTTTCACCCCACCCATTCCCTCAGCTAACGAAGTGTGTAGGAAGACAGAGTTTGAATAGTTTTTCTCCGACCAGAGGAAGCAGGACGAACAGTATTTACGCTGGGATGGGTGAGCAGGCGTGCAGTGTCTGTGAAGAGGATGAGCTGCTCACTCAGAGAAGACCTGATATTCAAGAAAAAGTCAGCCAAAAACATGAGTCACACATCAGCCTCTTTAAAAGGTGAAACATGCTAAGGTGGAGAAAGTAAACGGACTCTTTTACTAACTTGGATTAAGATATACCCTTAGATATAACCCTTCTCTAGAAATGATAAAAAAAATTCTCTCAAAAAATACAACACACAAACATTCTTGACCCAATTCAAATATAAGATTTTAAAAAGTGAGTAGATACCTTGTGATTTGTTGAGTAAATAGCTCAATGGAAGTGTATGAAATATACTGAATAGAGAGTTTCAAAAGTTGTTTTTTAAACAGGAAACACCTTTAGGTCTGTGAAATAGACCCCAGCAATGGATTTCCTGGAACGAATACCACAGATAACTTTTCAGAGACCATGAAGAGGGAGTTTCTTACCTATTCCCCTGCGCCACAAGTTGTCCTGCAAAGGATGAGAAGAGAGCGATGTCAGTGCGTGTCCAGTTCATGGTTCCTCCACGGCGAAAAAAGGGAGATGCCCAAGGAGGCAGGACAGTGGCTTGATGCTGTTTATGTCAAATTCCCAAAGCAGAGAAGGCACCATCCTCCCACCCCCATTCGAAAGGTTTGGTGCCCTTGTCCACCTACCCTTGAAAGCAGGAGAGGGATTGCATAGGATAAAATATGAGAAGTTGACCTCTGAACCACAGATTTAAATTCCTTTCTAGTTTATTCTTTCCAAATAGCAATTGAGTTTGACAATTGTGATTCAGCCATCTGCAGCCCATGCTTATAATTGTTTGCACAATCATTGTCTCTGAGATTTTCCCAGTTAATATTATTAAGGGGTGGATATGTGATTTTCTGGGTGGTTCGATTTATTCTTCTGGCCCGTTTTGATAAGTGAATGCCTACCTGCAACACCAACGGGCTTTTATTGGCATTTTGAATTTTTGCTTGTGAGCAAATAATGTAGGAGAACAGAACCACTCTACTGGTTGCCTTTCAGATACAGAATTCTGTTTAATTTTCAAAAACCATTTATATAAATTCTTAGTATTAACTCAGCCTTTCTTGCCTGTCTCACAAAAGCAGCTTTTAAGAAATAAAGCATTTGGGACCCAGTGGGGAAGGTTCCAAGCTCGTACTGCCAAATCTCCTGAGTTATCCTGACTCCCATCTGAGATTTTGGGATTTTCTATTAAGAAGGGGAGTGTGGGATTGGCCCCATCTGGAGCACAGATGAGAGCATAAATAGATGTCTGTTTTTCAAAGATAATTGTGGGTTATGAAACAAAGCTAAGTAGGTAGCAAAATCCTACGCAGATTACAAAAGCGATTTTACATCTCTGCGTTAGCACACGTAATTTTAGGCCCCGAAGCAATGTCTGGTGGACCAGTTGAACGTGCCAGGGCAATTGTTTGATGAATCTGAGAGAAACGATGGTTGGAATTAGATCATGGGTTATAGATTTCTAGAACTGGAAAGGACTTTAAGGATTTTCTAGGCAAATCCTTTTCCTTTATAGCTGAGGAAACTGAGGCCCGGAGAAGCTCAGCTATTTCAAGTGATTATTATGGTAATCCTGATTCTTAGCACTGTGCTTTGATGTGGGGTGACCCTCAATTCAGTCTCAACTAATGAGTCTGCTGCCTTCTCTTTGTTCCCCAGAACATGCGTCATGGGAGACACATGACTCCTCACAGCTAGTCCTGCTATTCAAAGATCACAAAGTATCTCGCTCTTCTTTTGTTTTGGCCACACCTCTGATAGGTGGGCAGCGTTCTCTGTATTGATTTACCTGCAATACCTCGCTGTGCCATTAGTCTAAGGAATGCTCAGGGGGACTTTGAGAAACAGTCCCACCGAGACTTCCTCTTTCCCTGGGATTCTTTCTCAAGCTCAGGGGTAGAGTAGCCTGCTTCTAGGATTTCTGCTTTGCTGAAAGGTTGATAACATTGGTAGAGATCTTCGTCAAGTTAGTCAAACTCTCTACGCTTTTGCTTCGTATCTGTAAAATAAGAAAAATAATAATTCACAAGGTTTGTTGCCAAACAGCCTAGAGTGAGAGGAAGGCATTTAATAAATGTTTGTTCTCCCCTTTGACTTTAATAATCAAATCTCTGAATATTGCTGGTTTCTGATTAGTCTAAATAAAATCATTTAATTATGTTTTCTGTTTATGAAGGTAATACATCTTCCTTGTAGAAAATCAAACTATGCTGAAAATTAGCAAGTCCCCTGAACAACTACCATCCAGAGGTAACTATTCTACATACAGCTGCAGCATTCTTCTAGTTATCTTTCTTTGCATCTATGTCTATATTTGTATTTATAATTATAATTTTACATAAAATGAAATGATAATATAAACACTTTTTTATAATCTGCCTTTTTCACTGAAGAGGTCAGTTCAAAGAAAATGCTAATAAATATTTTCTGCCAGGTCTGGGAACAGTTTTTAGTCTCAAATATAGGAAGTAATGGACAACACAATCTGATCTCACAGACGAAACTTTGCTAAGACCTGCTTGGCACTCTTCTCTCCAATTCCTTCTCCTTTATTCTCTGAAATAGACAGAAGATGCCGCTGGCCACATACAATGCAATTTTTGGAATTTGCAAAAGATTTGCCAACCAGGGAAGTCTTCTGTCTTTATTTATCCTAACAAAAGCCAGCATTAATAAATGGTGTCTACTGCTATAGTCCCCGAGGTAGTCAGTCCCTTGAATCCCCTTGGTTTGATCCTTTTTTTCATTTTCCGTGGGACAACCCCCCAGGGAAGGCACAGAATTTTGTGTACTTTAGCTCATTAGGTTCTGTCGACCTGTAACTGTGGGTGACCATTGTTTTGTTTAGACTGATCTCCTTGGTGGCTTAGTGGCTTGCCCTTGTCGGACAGATTGACATTGGCCATGCTCTATCCTTCAACTGCCTCCCAGCTTTGGCCGTATTCCTATCCTCTTGGGACTGAGCTAGTGGTGATATGAGTGATGATTTAGCACTAAGCATTAGGAAGGCATGCAGACCAATTCTGCCAAGAATTATAATCTCATACTGCTATCAGCCCATCCATGTGAGTACTCATTAGTAGAACATAGAGATCATTGAAAGTGTCTGGGTCTTGGGGGCCTTGGATCATAATGAGCAGGTGAAGAACTTTAGTATTATAACCTTGTGGAGCAATATCATACTTCCATGCAAAAGGTTCTCATCTGTGAAGGGATGATGTTAACATTCATGTGGCCCCAGCTCCTCAGTATAATGTGAAGGGGCCCTTTCTTATGCTTTGAGATCCTGTGGTTAGAACTGGCAATTTAAAAGTAGCCTTTTCAGGCTGTTCCCTCTTTTGTCATAGTCGGACCAAACTCTCTCCCAGAGTCTCTGAGTTTAGGTTTCTTCCCAGCCTCCCCTCTCCCCACCACAGGAATCTGCCCTGATTCATTAGCACCAGATGTGTCGAGGTGGCGTCTGTGAGGCAGCTTTCACCTAGGAAGAGGTGGGCTGAGTGCACCTACTCGTTTCCCACCATCTCCACGAGGAGCAGTGTTGACAATGACTCAGCGATGTGCGGCTTCTAGCCGTGTCCTGAAGATGAAAGGCCCCATCGCCAATCTTATCTGCTCATCAGAAACAGACTGCAGCGGCGATATGCAATCCCAGCTCCCTGGCACTGCCCTGCGCCTGCCCTGAGAGGGCTCTGCTAGGCTCTGCTGTGGAGGGAAGACACTCCGGAGCCACAGGAGTGGTTCCGGAACATCTGGCCTTCTTGTGCCAAGTTTCTTTCATAACTTGAGATTAGACATGTTCTCATTAAGAATGTTGGTAAATTGGAAGGAAATATAATATTCTTAAGTTAGAATTTTGCTTTGCTGAGCTTTTCTTCCAAAAGAAAACCTCTAATTTGTGTGGTCTCTGTCCTCCAAGGATGATGAAGTTTGAGAGAGTGTGTGTGTGTTTTCATTCAGTGATTGTTTGATACTTTCTTCCCCTAGATGGACAATCACTGCTTTAGGTGCTCCGGGGGAGCTGGAAGGGAAGTAGAAGGCAAGACCCCTGTTTTGGAAATGCTGCAGGAAAACGAAATGGGCTTGCTTTCCAATATTTGTATCCTTATGTGTTCAAAAATGGACAACCTAGAACTTCTAGCTCTAAATTCTGAAGAAAATCCATGGCCAACTTATCTATGACTGAAAAATTGATGCCATTTTATAATTAAAGGCACTCATCTGTGCAGTAAGCTGAGTTTGACTGGGATAAGTCTGAATTCCGGGTGTGCTCTCTCCATCCCTGGTTTAGTAGATGGGCTAAAAAGAGGTTACCCAGGGAGGGGCCAGGAGAAGAGAGCTGGCTTTTCCCTGCACACGTGGTCAGAAACGATCTTACTTGCTGGATGGTCTCTGTTTGCCTCTCCGGGTCTCCTGTCCACCCTTCTCCATCGACTGTCTCAGTGGCTCCCTTGCCTTCTGTCTTCTCATAGGTTTGACGCTAGGAGACATCTCCAGAGAACAGGAGGGCAGGAGGAGAAAGACGTTCAGGCTATTTATTCCTTCAGCTCCCTTCCTGCTGGGTTGCTGTGGGTTGGCGGTACTGATCTACCTATGACCACCCTCCTGCCAGAAGTCCCTACTCTCTCCAGACTAAAATAGTTGCTCCTGCCCTTCCCTTTTAGCTACAGGGTAGTCATGCTCTTTGCTGCTGTTGGATCCCAGGTACTCCATCATTCTTTGTTGATTTCCTTATACTCTGTCCCTCTTTTTTAAAAATGTTTAAATCTAATTTATTTAGTTTTAGAGCCAAGGTCTTGCTGTGTCACCCAGGTTGGAGTGCAGTGACATGATCATAGCTCATGTAACCTCTAACTCCTGGGCTCAAGTGATCCTCCTGCCCCAGCCTCCAGAATTGCTCGGACTATAGGTGTATGCCACCATGTCCTGCTAAGTTTTTAAGACAGGGTCTCGCTATATTGCCCAGGCTGGTCTTGAACTCCTGGCGTCAAGCAGTAATTCCACCTGAGCCTCTCAGGATTATAGGATTATAGGCATGACCTTTGTAAATAATCCCTTTATTAAACTTGCCTCTGTTACCGTATTTGAATGTGCCACCTTTTTTCTGTTGGATCCTGACTGTTATACTTAGTGAACATTTTAGTGATCATTTAATGACAAAGAATAGCAGTTCACACATACTAGCTCAAGTGCAATGTGAACTCACCGAATGGGTATGGGGACATGTGAGTATAATAGGTCATTTGGAAAGTCAGTACCTGAAGCCATTTCCTTAGTCTCTTGTGGCTCTATGTCATCTCATCTCTGCTCTTTCTACACATCTTCTCTCTTCTGCTGCTTTCTGCATATTCTGAGAATTCTGTGTTTGTCTTGTGTACTTTCTGACTTTGTCTGATCATGGTACAAACTCTTACTTTGACCTTATTTAACCTTCAGTTCATGGAATCCTCACCATTTAGTTGTGTTTCTCAGTGTCCTATTTCCAATTTCCTGGGAGAGAGAATCTCGGTGTCCCAGTTTGAGTTAGGTCTGTTAATGGTCCACTCAGTTGTGGTAGAGGAGAGGGGTACACAGAACTCTCCTTCCCAGGGAAGGTCTTCCAAGGAAGGTGCATTGTTGGGGGACAATTATTGGCATCTCAACATAAGTCTAAGTAAGTCTCTCTCATGAAGAATATTTGACTCAAATCCCAGATGAGCGTGATGGCTAACCTTGTCCTTAAGCCTCTTGGAAAGGCAGTTTATCTGCCTCCTTCTTTAAACAATTTCAATTGAAAGAGATTCAATAGTTCTAGAACCCTTGGAAGAGAGCTCCTTTGATGATTTCTTTTATATCTAGCCTGCTCGTAGACTTTGTCCATTTATTTTCTCTTTCCTGTCTTTAATTGTTCAAAGAGACACTCACTGGATCCTTCTTGGTGACTATAATTGAAAGCAATTAATGAGATATAGAAACAATCCTGATCACTCTTTCTGATGAACACGCTATCATGTTTGAGGGTGAGCCTGTGTTACAATCAGCTTTTCAGTCCCCACTCAGATAACCCAAGATTATATGATATCTGAGGAGAGTCTCTAATGAGAGAGAGAGAGAGAGAGAGAGAGAGAGAGAGAGAGAGAGAGAGAAGCAAAAAAGAAGCAAACTTGGAAAAAGCAGAGACTAAACTAGGAGATGAAAATTTTAAAAATTAAAGCCTATTGTTAATATTCCTGAAGGAGACAAGGGAAGATATTGCAACTATGAAATAAGAAATGAAGACTGTTTAAAAGGAACATTCAGTGGACAAAAACAAGGCTCTTAGAACTTTAAAATATAATATAAAACTTATAAAAATATAATTGAGAAATGAAACTCAATAGAAATATTGAACATAAGGTTAAGTAAATCTCTGTGAAATGAAGCAAAAAAAAAGGTGATAGAAAATATGGGATGAGATATTAATTTAAACAAATTCTAAGGACCAGCTCAAGAGATCCAACATCCAAATAAGAGATCCTGAAGAAAAGAATACAGAAAACAGAAAGGAGAAAGTCATCAACCAAATGATTCCAGAAAAATTTCTAGAGAAGGATGTAAGTCTCCAGACTAAAAGAGCACATTATGTGCCTTCAAAATGGGTAAAAGTAGACCCACACCAAGGGCACCTCATTGTGAGATATTGCAATATTGAAGACAAAGAAGATTCTACGAGCTTTTAGAAAGAGAAAAGTAGGCCATTACTTTTTTTTTTTTTTTTCCAGAGTCAGGATCAGAATGGCCTTGGACTTCTCAAAAACAAGATTAGAATCTATTAATAGAAACAATAGCACAATTGATTTTCAAATTTTAAGAGGAAATGATTGCCAACTAGAATTTGATACCTGTTCAAAATATCAGTTGGATGTGAAAGGGGAATAAAGACTGGTCAGGCATATGAATTCTCAAATCCCTTTGCTTTCCACATACCTCTTTTTAGGCAGCCACTGTTAGGTCTGTTCCATGAAAACAAGGATTTGAACCAAGAAGGAGGGAGGTACAAGACATAGGGACTGAAAGCAAAAGAAATTCTCAGAAGAGCAGTGAAGGGAGACGCCAGGAAGACAGTGAATGTACAAGATCTTGAGGGATTGGAGTGGATCAGAAAGCTCCAGGACACATTTCTTCAGGAAGGTAAAATTAATATAGTATTCCTATGCACTGAATGCCTTGAGAGGAGATTTAGACAACTGTCAAAGATAGGGATTAAGTTAATGATAAGTACATAGAAGACTAAAGAAATGAAGACAACAAGGCAACTATTAATCCCAGGGAAAATAAAAAAGTTGTACAGAAAAGTGACTATAGTTATTACCTGGCACATCTGTGAGTAGTTTTATGTAGTAATAATACTATAAATTCCAAATGTTGGTTTATCTAAAATTATGAAGTTATAATTATGTTGTAAAGATGGGAGAGGTACATGGGTACAGTGGAGCATGTGAAAAAAAAAGAATGAAATATTTAAGTTTTTTAGGAAGAAGTCAATAAATATTGCCTAAAACTGGGAGAGAAAAAACCAACCAAGGATTAGAACACAAAGATGTCATTTAGAGACCTAGAGACCAATTTTATTTATTGGTGAAAAGACATGAAAGTAATTACCTCCTGAAAGGGGGAAATGGGGCTAAGGGAGATGAGGTACTACCATCTTTTTGTAATAAACCTCGTAGAATTATTTGACTATTAACTTTAAACGTACATGTCTGTCTGATTAAAAAAATTAAAAACCAATAAAAAGAAAATTAAGTAATTAAAAATATGCATACACTCTAGGAAGCCATTGCTAAACAATTGGAATTGGCAAACAAAGCAAACTATCTTTATTTGGGCAACATGAAAACTATGAGAGTAGGAAAATAATTTTTATGTGTCATTAGAGCATTGCTTATTTTTTAAAAAGGTTGTGGAGTTGGATTAATTATCAATTGATACCTGTCACAGCAAAGTGTTGGGGGAACAAACTTCAGCATAGTTTGATCTCATCGTGGACAGCAAGGGACAGGACAGATCAAGGGGCAAGGACTGTCATTCCAGCTAGGGAGGAACAGGCCTCAGGTGTAGATGGTGAGGACTGAATTCCAGGGTGATTGGCAGAGTTGGGTCTTGGAGATCCAGGCAGTGGAGCCCAAAGGCTGGGTAGTTAGAGGCAGGAAGAGGGTACCAGAAGGCACATCTCGCTCTGAGCCTAAGGGAAGGAGATTTGGGCTTTGTGGCCTATTTCATGTTGCTTGACAGGCATAGGTGTTGCTTAGAGCCAGAAAGGGGTAGAGACTTCTAGACATCCTGACTTCTTCACCCTTTGTGCTTCATCTCCTTGCCCAGCATGGCTGGACTCCTTCACCTTTATCCGTGTGCTCATCCCCGCTCCAGAATCGGGCCCAGTTCTCCATCAGCAGCTCCTCTTTCTGGTCATACTTTCATGTTGGCAGCACAGCTGGATCCTTGTAATGTACCTCAATTTTCCAAGAACTGGTACCCTACCCTGAACCCAGTCTCCCTGGCTATTCTGATGCCCCATCTCCTAAATGCCTGCCGCGCGGTGCTATCAATGTCCACAGCACCTGCAGATACTTTGTGCTGGGGTGAGCAGAAAATCTGTGCCACAGACCTTCCTTTCCCCTCTGCCCAATGTGTTATTTATGTCTCATCTTCATTTTCCCCATGTACAGTGGTCATCCAGCCTCAGGCCAAGTTCTGTATCCAGGTGTTTGCCTGTCAGATCTTTAAGTCCTGTTTAGTTCAATAAGGCCCAAGTCCCGACAGACCTTATTCCCATGCTAGGAATTTACTGAGCATTTACACTCAACTATTTGGAATCTTCCAAACATCGTACATTGCATGACTTACAGGGATTACCTCATTTAAGCCTTACAATAACTCCTTGAGCTTGTAGCTATGATTGTCAATACCACTTTATAGATAAAGAAACTGTAGTTTAACGATATAAAGGGACTTGTCTGTGGTCATAACACAAAGATGGAGCAGGAACGGAAACACAGGTCATCTGGTTCCAGCCCCTGGCTGTGATTACAAGGCTCATCGCCTCCCACAGTCTTTGTTCAAACTTCATCATCCGCTTGCATTCCCAGACCCAGCCTTCTCTGACTCAACTTATCTCCAGGTCCAAACCCTGGATCCGGTAGCAGTGGATCCTGCTTCTGACTGGGATGGAGGCAGATGTGCCTGCTTGTCTTCCGAGGATTATTTGCTTCCATGGGATTTCCAGGTGATTAGGTCAGTCCATATAATGCCATAATGTCCCAAGGCAGTAGCTCTCAAAGTGTGGTCCCCCGACCAGCAATATCAACATCACCTGGGAACTGGTTAGAAATACAAAATTTTGGATTCCACTTCAGACCAACTGAATCAAAAACTTTGGGAGTGGGGCCCAGCAATCTGAGTTTTAACAAGTCCTCTGGTGATGTTGATGTACACTAAAATTCAAGAAGTATGCCCTGGGGCAGTGACCCCAACCTTTTTGGCACCAGGGACTGTTTTTATGGAAGACAATTTTTCCACAGACGGGGGAAGGGAGGAGGGATGGTTTCAGGGTGATTCAAGTGTATTACATTTATTGTGCACTTTATTTCTATTATTATTACATTGTAATGTATAATGAAATAATTAGACAACTCGCCATAGGTTGGGGACCCCTGCCCTAGGGTCATAGTTAGAGGGATTCTGATAGGATCAAGTCTTTCCTTGAGATATTGTTGAATATGTTTAAAATAAATAGGTTCAGGAAAAAGAGGGGCAGTAAGATGTGTTTCTATCTTGGGTTGCCATGCTACCGAGCTAGTAGATCCTTCCACCATCGCTATCTCTCTGGTAAGGATAAAATGTAAGACATCTCTGTTCAACAGCTGACCCTGTACCATGGAATTGTGAAGACACCGTTTTGGATGCCTGTAATGAAGTGCAGTTGGAAAAAACCAGGGTCATATGAGAGAGGCCGCAGGTCAAGACAGGAAAGAGTCGAAAGTCAATGTTACTTCATTGTAAAGAAAGTTAGATTCACACATTGATATTTCAGTGTTAGTGCCCAGGTCTCTTTTTGTTACAACTTTCCTTATCTTACCTGTAGCTAGCTGCTTGACGTACTCTTACGGTAAAATAGTGGTTGCTGTGGTTTGAATGGTCCCACCAACAGTCACCATGAAATTTAATCACCTCTATGACTGTATTGGGGGGAGGTGGGGCCGTTGTCGCAGGAGTGGGTCAGTTACCGCGGGAGTGCGGCACCTTTTCCTCTCTGTCTTGTGTGTGCTTGCCTGCCCTTCTGCCATGTTATGACGCAGCAAGAAGGCCCCCAGCAGATGTGGCTTAGCTTGGGCTTCCCAATCCTCCAGAACTGTGAGCTGATTAAACTTCTTTTGTTTATGATTTACCCAGTCTGTGGCAGCAGAAAATAGACTAAGATGGTAGCAATCACAGCACCTTTCAGAGGGTACGTATGAGGAAATGGGTAGAGGCTGAAAGCTGTGATTTGCCTTATTTTTATAACAATATGGCGCAGTTATTAAATTTAATAATTTTTTTCTTTTACGTTTTCAGTGATCTAAATACAAAAAAACCTTACCTTTCCCCCCCCTCCCCCCGCTGTTGTCTTGGTATTTAGCCTTAGTGAGTTCCTACTGTGTGCTAGTTTGTATCTTGTCTACATGTTTTGGGGGGTTCAGCACCTGCTCCACATGTGGGAAAACACACCTGCAGAGGTCCTGGCCCTGAGTGTAACGTCAGGGCTTAGCCCAGCGTTTGAACCGCGAGCTTGCTGAGACTGCGTGAGGGCCTTTCCGAGCAGGGCACTGTGATTGATGACGGGAGAGAGTAAATAAATTTCAGTAAGTACACACGAGAGTGGATCAGGACAGTAAGTGTTTACTATGTACAATCAATGGGCATTATTTTAAAGGAGATTAAAATATCCTGGACTTAATCCTCCTGCTAGAGTGGCGTTGGTGGCAGAGGATGAGTTACAGTTTTCTCCAGGGAGGTGCTGAGAAGAGCATCTGTGCCTTTCGAGTAAAAGCATGTAGTAAAAGAAGCTGTTTAGAAATCTGTTCAGTTTGGAAATCAATTCTCTGATAACATATGTGTTTATAGTATATGAAGTGGAAGAAGGTAGTTTTGGCCTGATCTGGAGATCAGGAGTGGCGCGGCTTTATCTCTTCCTGTAACGTCGGGCCTTGTCGTGATTTCTCCATTTTACAATGTGCGTAATGGAACCAGGCATTTGGGGGAGGTTGACATTGGGACCTCGAGCCTGCCAATTAGAGTGAGCTGCTGATGTAATATGGTATCTTGGTTGAAACTTGAAACCTAACTTTTTTTTTTACTTTATTTTTTTTCCCCAGAAGCTGGAAAAATTATCATTTAAAACTTTTGTTCTGGAAAAAGAATCTTGAGTAGTTGGCCATTGTTTGGGGAAAGAACTGTGAACTCAAGATTTTCCTGAAAGCAGTGGTTTAAATATTAGTAATGTAAATTATGTGTATATTTTAGCAAAGTAAATATTTTCATATATCTTTATTTTTTCATGAGAAAATTTTCTCCGTTTAGATTTGAACTGCTCTATGCCTTATATCAGAGGTTGGCAAAGTATGTACGTCCTGTGGTGCAAATCTAGTCTGCTGCCTGTTTTGTAAATCAGGAGTTTTTTGAGCACAGCTAAGCTCATTTATTTGCTTATTGTCTAAGCCTGCCTTCCCACTACAAGAGCAAGTAGTTGCTACAAGAGCAAGTAGTTGTTACAGAGACTATATGGCCCTCAAAGCCTAAAATATTTACCGTCAAGTCCCTTCACAGACAAAAGTTGCTGATCCCCTTCTTCTATTACCACGTATTCCTCTGTGTGTGCTCTTACTTAACAGTTGCTCATGGACGTTGGAACCACAGATCACAAAATGACAGCAAAGGTATACAAGGCTGAACTTCATGTCGCACTCATGATCAGACTTTGAAAATGACTTCACCTTGGCTTGGCATAAGTTGCACTAGCTGCACTGTTGATGTCCTGCGCACGATGCTAAATAACCCTGACTTTACTGATACTGAACTATTATTTTCTGTTGTGCTTGTCTCATGAGAGCCACAGAACCAGACTTCATGGCATGTGGATGGTTGCAAGTGAGATTGCCCTTGAAGGGAGTGGATATTCTCAGTACCAGTCATCCTGGGATGAGAGCAACTCTGGAATAGAAAAAGAAGACTCAAGAAGCATGCCTTAGACTAAGGTGAAACTGCCTCTGCTGTTTCCTTTCCTTGTGGAGCCTGGATGTGGGTTCTGGGAAGAGGAGGAGGGCCCAAGAGCACTTCTTTAGTGGAGAGGTCATCTTGTCATTGCTTCTTCGTGAGCATATGTGAGACAGCCTCCTGGGGGATCTCTGGAAATATCTGAGTGACATTGAGGGTTGAGAAGAGGAGGTTGATGTCTGGCAGTGTGCTGATGTGGGCTCAAACCATTGACTCAATACTACTGATGGCTTATTTAATAGCAAACACCCACTTTTTCCTTGTTAACAGCACCCTGATTAGTTCAGGTGTTGAGCGACCATCTTTAAGGGAGTCTGGGCCCCTCCTCAGCCCCAGTGTGATGAGTGAATTTTGATTAGTCTGAGCCCATCATGGTAATTCCATCCTCCTTGCTGACCAAAAGAGAAAGTGAGCATGCAATACAATTCTGGCCAGTGAGAAGCAAAGGGAGATTTTCTCAATCATTTATGGGAAAGGTTTCCTTGTTTCTAACTATGAGAAGTGCAAGAGAAAGATGTTCTTTTTCTGCTCCTGGATGTGACTGTGAGAGGGTATGAAGCCAAAGAGCTGACATAGCCCATCTTGCAACTATGAAAAGGAGTTGCTAATGTGCCGAGGGTGACAGAGCAGAACGTAGAAAGGACCTGAGCCCTTGACGGCATCATAGAGCAGTGGCTGAATTACACAGATGTGGAACTTCATGAACTAGGAAAATAAAATCTTATTGTTTAAGCCTCTTTTCATAGGATCTTCTATTACCTGTAGCCAACCAATGCCCTTGAATGTTTAATGAAATATGACCTCTTTAGAAGTACAGGTTGGTGAGATTCAGAAATAGTAAACCATATCCTTAGAATATATCCATGCAAGGAAAACTACAATGTGGTTACCAAGTAGTTACCTATTTAAAATAGAGAAATCCAGCAAATCTGAATAATGGCATATGAACCACAAATCATTTTTTAGTTGGCAAGAAATCCAGAAAGTTATATTATTTAATAATAATAATAACAATGATGATGATGATAATAATAAACAGACAATGAAAAGACCAGAAAAATTTGGGTAACTTGGTCAAGTTGGCAGTATTTTATTTTGAAAATATTTAAATTATAAAATACATTCTCAATATCAATTGAAGTTCAAACATTACAAAAATATTTAAAGTCACACGTGATCACTGTTTAGTTGGCAGTCTGAGGCCTATCAAGGGAAAGAGCTGGGATGCCGGCCAAGGTATCAGCAAGGACTGGTGGGGCACGAGGAAACAGGCGGAAGTGCGGTTGTAGGGCTGCCGGTGCCAGTCTCCAAGACGGCCTCCAGTGGTGCCTCCTGGAATTCATGCCCTTGTTTAATTTCCTCCCACATCAAATAGGGCTGACCCATGTAAACCAACAGGATATTGCGGTAATGATGTTTAAATGACTATAGCCTTGTGAGAGACCCTGAGCCAGAAACATCTAGTTGTTCCTGAATTTCTTACCCTCAAAAACTTTTTGAAATAATCAATGTTTGTTTTAGATGGATAAGTTTTGGGGTAATTTGTTGTGCTGCAATGGATAACTAATACAAAGGCCTAGGCACCTTGGGCCTCATGCCACATACCATGGGGTGCTTGACAGCCAACTACTCCAGCACCATTTGCATGTGGGGTTAAGACTCCTGCTAAAGTGCTCACTTGGGGTCAACTTAGGGTATGGTAAGCTTTCAGCTTAAAGGTTGTCAGATCACACAACTGGGGAGGGATGGGGCAGTTTGAGACTGGTGTGTGTGTGCGTGCATGTGCGGTGTGTCTTAGTCTGTTTAGTGTTGCTATAAAGGAATACCTGAGGCTGGGTAATTTATAAAGAAAAGAGGTTTATTTGGCTTGTGGTTCTACAGGCTGTACAGGAAGCCTGGTGCCAGCATCTGCTTCTGGTGAGGGCTTTAGGCTGCTTCTACTTGTGGGGAAAGCAAAGCAGCGCCTGCATGTGTAGAGATCATGTGGCAAGAGAGGAAGCAAGAGAGTGTCAGGTTCTTTTTAACAACCAGCTCTCTCAGGAACTAGTAGAGTGAGACAGCCTCTCACCCCACCCAGGAATTAATGTCTTCGTGAGTGATCTGCCCCCATGAGCCAAACACCTCCCACTGGGCTCCACCTCCAACATTGGGGATCAAATTTCGACATGAGGTTTGGGGGAAAAACATTCAAACTATAGCATGTGCGTATATGGGTATGTGAATCATTGTTGCTGCCCGTGCCCTCCATAAGGAGTACAAGGGCCTCTTTGCTGTGCCTTCTATCCCCAAGGTGACCGTGAGCCCTATTTTAGTTGTGATACCTCTTCACTTTTTAATTCCTTCTGGTTGATTCTCAGAGATACTCCTCTCTGTGGATTCTAAAAGACTTGTTCTGACTCTTAAATAGCATTTGGAGAATGCTAAAATTGTGTTTGTTTTTGTGCTGAGCCTTCTGGATTGTGTGTACTGAAAACACATTCCTTGGCAGGTAGCAAGTGCGAACTGCATGGGCAATGTGCTCTAAGCCTGGAGCAATGCGCATAAAGAGGAACTAAATGATGCTTGTTTAGGAAAGTCTGCTGCCTCCTCTGAACCTGGCTATTGGTGTGGGGACCACATGGAGATAGTTACAAAAATCTTAGGGTCACTGGGCTTTATGGGCTTTGACATTGACTTAAGTATTAGGGAATTTTCTTCCAGTAACTCAGGAGCTAAGTCATTTCTGTAGTTGTAAAAATAAAAACCCTGGAGAGGACCCTACATTGTGTGGCTCTTTTTGCCTGGAAATTAAGAAATAAGGAATTCTTCATAAACATTTGTAGGCTGTTAGCCTCTGTACAGCATGCACATCGAGAGGGGAGAAAAGAGTCCATGGGCAGGGGAGGCCCAGCTCTCTCTACACCCTTCTCCTTCTCCCTCCTGTCTTTTCCTCGGTGAGAACTAAGCAGCGAGTTTGTGTTTGGAACTCGGGTCTCTCTGTTCAGCTTATCGTTTGTGCCCGTATTTGTGGCTTGGCCCTCTCTCCACAGAGGTGCTTTCTTGTTTCACAATAAGAAAATATTCCTTGCCTTTCTAATCTGCAAGGTGTATCTCGTATCAGGATAGGACTTTGTCAGTGAGCTGGTCCCTTCCTCCTTCACCCAAAATTCAATGAGCTATTCTTACTTCCGACTTTCACAGTAAAAATCCCAACAGAAACCTCAAATTCCAACAATTGGCCTTGTCAACATAGCTTTCCCCTTTTATTAATAGCAAGGGCCAATAACAAGGACATTGGGTAGCAGGGCAGAGTCTCAGTGGACAGCAGGGTACATTTCCCTGCACTGTAATCTATGCAGCTAATTGCAGGGCCCTGGATAGTGTTCGGCATGTTTTAGAATTTGTCATGTTGGGAGATTTAAATTTGGATACCTACATATTGGAAACCTATCAAAGAGGTCAGAGGGGACCTGGAGTACAAAGCAAGGAATATGGGCTCTTAGAGTTAGCCAGGCATGGACACCCCCAGAACTTGCAGCTTGAGAGACAGTGTAGTGAGGTGGTTCCAAGTGGGAACCAAATCCTAGTTTAACCATTTGCTCAGTATCTAAAATGGGTTAGTAGTAGTGCCTGTTTCATATGTTGTTGAGGGGAATGAAATGGATTAATCTATATTAAACTGGTTGGAATGCGACCTGACTCAATACAGTATTTGCTATTATTATTGTCATTATTATTACTGGCTCTGTCATTATGGACCAGCAAGTTAAATCCTCTAAGCCCGAATTTCTTTACCTATAAAACCAAGGTGGTAATGAAAAATCTCATATGGTTCTTGTAATTAATGTATGTAAAACTTCTAGCCCAATTTCTGGTATATAGTAGAAGCTCTCCTAAGGATATTTAATTTTAATGTATGATTAATAACCTCCACCTGATTTACCTTCCCGTGTTCGAGGCCTTGCAGGAGACGTAAATGAAGAGGTAATATCAGCCTGCAGTGGGCCTGACACCATCATCATAGTGCTGGCACACGCAGAACTGAAACTGTCTCCAAAGCAGTGTGGCCGCTCTGTAGTGAGGTCCTCACTCCCCGAGGTCATTAGGACCCCGATTCTCAGCCAGGTTTGATTTCCATCAAATGTCTCCTCCTGAAACAAGTGCGTCTGACTCAGGCACTTGCTCCCTAATCTTCCTGATCATTGAAAATAAGAATAAAATCCAAAGCCTCTTTTAAAACAGGTCTCCGGCCATGCCCTTTGTGAACTTTGGGACCCAGTGAGAAATCTTGATGGTTTCGGCTAAGATCTTGTAACTGGCTGAATTACTCTAAGGCCCAACCTGGCAGTGACTATTAACACATAGCACCGAAGCCTGAATATCGTGTGATAATCACTCCATTAGCTCATGTTCCTGCTGTTGTTCGGAAAAGCCCTTCCTTGTCACTCCTAGACCTCTTGTCTCCTGCCGTGACCTCTCTCTCCAAGTGCATTTGATATGTTTCTCATTATCCCTCTTCACGGTGCTGGTTATGCCTCTGAACGACTTGGGCAATCTCTTGCAGTCTCCAAAGCCTGATGTGCTGTTCATCCCACGCTGCCTCACCCTCCTCTGGTGTGTTCCAGATGGTTTTGTACCAAGCAGAGCATATGTCTCTTTCTTCCCCTTGATTACTCTTTGCATTTCTTCCTCTTCTGCATCGTCCTCCATTTGATTTACTTCTGGAGTATTTATTGCTGGGGTGACATGCATAATGAATACCCTTGGGCATTCATTAAGTTTAGCTTTGAACTGTTTCCGTTTCCCCTCCGTGTCCTTGATGTCTGATGTGTTTGGTCATTTGCTCATGTGAACCTCACAGCTTGCCAGCATTTATTCCACAAAAATTTATACTTCTTCCTTTTAGGTCATGTTATTTATTTATTTTTTTAAGCCTCAGGGAAGTTCTTAGTTAAAAACAGTACCTTACTGGTGACCTTTAGGATTGTTCTGTCTGTCCCATTCTGTGCGGAGGAACTGCTCCACTCACCTATTTCTGTACAACAAACCACCTACATTTAATGATTTAAAACACAATTATTTTCTCTTGTGGTTCTCTGGGTTGGCTGGGTCTAGCTGGACGGTTCTCATTTGGGGTTTCTCCCACGTGGCAATCAGATGTCGGGTAGGGCTGCAGGCCTCTGAAGGCTTGGAGGGGCCGGCCATCCAAAGGGCTTACCCACGTGGCTGGCAGTTGATGCTAGTTGTTGGCTGAGGACTTGTCCGGAGTTGTCCCTCTGAAGAGCCTACTCATGGCTTCTCCATGTGACAACATTGGCTTCCCAAAGCATGATGACCAGGTTCTGAGAAGATGCATCTTAAAAGTAGTGAGCTTTGAAGGTAAAAGACGAAAGGCTTCCTGTGCCTTGGAAGTCACGTGGCATTACTTCCGCTGCACTTGACTAGAGTGAGGGGGCTACACAAGGGAGTGGAAAACCAAGAAGTGTGCTGTTGGGGGAGACTGGCTACCACAAGAGCGAATAGTTATTCTGTTCGCATTGTTTCTTATTTCAGTGTGCCAGACAGGCCATTTGGAAGCTGATTTTTCTCCAGGTTTTTCTGGTGACTTGAGCAGTAGCTACAGGCAATTTTCCGTATGAGCAAACCTCAGTTATGACATTCCCAATGCCATCTGAACCACCCATCCCTGCTGCTAAAGTGTCTCTCTCCCTCCTTGTGCCTCTTAGGTTGGCAAGACTCTGCTGGCCTAAGCACATAAAGTATGAAAAAAAAAAATAGCCCTAGATTGGATCTTAGGAGACCTGTGTCTAGTCTCGACTTTGGAGCAATGTAACTGACCTTGAACAAGTCACTTCATCTCCCTGAACTTTGGCCTTTTCTGAAGTTCCCTATTATAAGCTCTGAAATTCTATAATTCTGAGGAGCCACCTTGAACGTGTATCTCTTTTGGGTCAAATACTGTACTGAACTGATCAAGCCAGGTTTTGGGGCTGATGGGCAGGAGAACTGTCACTGCTCATCACAGTCTTTGCACATGGTAGACATTCAATAAACGTTTTTTTGGATGAAATTTAAATCTAGACACCTTAATGATGCCATTGTTTTCAAGATCTTAGTGGTAGATAATGACAGATTATTTATAATTGTTTTAATTTGAAAGGTCATTACCTTGTGTATGTAAGGATTTGCTTTTAGAACTTGGAACTTCTTGTGCACATGGTCTCTGCGCGCATCCCTTTGCCATTTAACAGGCAGTTGTTTGTGCCCATTGACAGTTTGATATTTTGCAAGTAACCCTCGTGCTCTGACACCGACCATGATTACCTCAAGCTGCAGCAACTGGAAGGATGCCAAGGGCCTGTGGCCATCTGAGTTTGCTCTTTCTTTCTTTTTTTTTTTTTTTAAGGGGCTGGGCTATTGGAACTTTGAGCTCTCTCCCACTGGAATTGTATAGGGGAAATAAAATAAAGAAAATCCGTGGGAGTGGAGGAAGACCAGGTCAAGTGTAAGTGAAATATATACTCTGGCCTCCCAGCTGAGTACGTCAGTTCCTAGGCTTGCTCCAAGTGGAAGCTAACCTTGGGTTTCCTGCTCTTGTAACCCATTTGACATTTGAGAGGACAAACAAAGGGCTCCCTCAGGAAGAGGCTTAACCCTGTTAATGGCTACAAATCACTGGCCCAGGAGAGCTGGAATTCAGAGAGGTCCTTTGCCTTCTTTTTATTTTAGGGGAATCAAGTTTCAGAGAGACTGGCTACCCAGGCTCCCAGGTTTCCTGATGATCTGGGAGGTTTCCAGGCCTGTAACTGGCCTGTTGCTTCCTCTCTTCAGCAAGAAGACATCTCCCTAAAGGGAAAACATAGCTCAACTCCAAAAGAGACTTGAGACATAGAAGAAAGCAGTATGAAGTGGTCTAAATTGAAGTGTGTGTATGTGTGTGTGTGTTTTAATGACAAACCCATGAAAAGTGAAGATGGAAGCATTCTCAGGCAGCATGATTAGAATAGGCTAACACGTCCAGCAGTTCTTTTAAGAAGAAGGAAAGATGGATTTTTGGGGGGCAGGTTGGGTGGAGCGGGTTGTGGTCTCTCCCTAACCCGAGAAGTACAGCTAAAACAAGGCTCTTTCTGATCTGTCTGGTTGCCAGCTTCACCCACCCCTCTGCCAGTTATATTTTATTTTTTTTTATTTTAAACTTTGGCAAATACTTTTGCATCATTTATGCTTAATTAAATAAAACCTATTCACGTCCTGAGCTGGAGGAACTGGGGTCAAGTGGCACCAGACTCTTGCCAGCCTTTGCTGAACCCTGCCGAGCCGCTCGGGCCTCAGCTCTCAGCCTGGGAAAGGCATCCTTGACAATGTTAATAGTTTTGACCTCTGAGTTCTAGCATTTCACCAAAAAAGTCCCTAAAGTAAAAGGGAAGGGACTGGAAAGCTGGTACCTAAGGCTAAACTTTGACCCCAGAAAAAGAGGAAGGGCAGGATAATTCTGCTGAGACAGGCAAGTCTGTACACTACAGAGGGAAGATACAAACAAGAAGAGTTTGTCTTTTCCCCGCTGACTAAGAATTGTTGGCAGTTCTGTAGTTGGCAGAATCAGAGCGCAGACCTGGGGCCTGGAGGATGGACGACAGGTCTGCGGGAATTCAGCCCTGGACAGCTACATGAAGTAACATAATCTGGAGCTTTTATTTGCCTGGCCCCCGCAGGTGGTTAACTAGCAGTCTTGGGTCACAACAGGCTTCTCTTGGGAGCCCTGAAAATAGTTTCCTTTACATCCAAAAGTGTAACAAAGCCAACCAGGAAATCTTGGGTATTAATCTCATCAGAGGAAATCCTGGGAGATCATCTACTTCTCCAATTTGCTCAAGGGCTAGAGGGAATATTTATATCTTCTATTCTACCAGCTTGATTTAAGTCACCTAAAGGCCTTTCCCTTTGTTTATTCTAGGAAAATCATTCCATCACGGAATAAATCACAAGGCATTTCCAGTAAACTCTTCAGTATTTTTTCAGATTAGGGGAGAGGTAGGGTGGGATAAAGATTGAGAAAGACAAGGCTGACTGGAATGACGTAAATAATCGTAGTCAATGGTTTTAAAGCATTTCTTTATCAAAGCTTTTAGCATTGTTCCAAAGAGAAGAGAGCTGACTGGCTAACAGCCAGAGCTGGGCCTCAGGAATCAATTTCTGTCTAGAAGATTATTTATGTCCAGCCCTTTGGGCCTTAGCAAGTACAGTACTTAAGGTCTTCCACGAGCTGGTTCAGCCTCGACCAGGCCTGGTCATATTTCCAAAGCCCCATTTCCTATAGCAGGTGAGGTCTTCTGCTTGTCTGCTCATTTCTGTCTGTCTGAGGCATCCCTGGCACCCAGGGGTCTACCCACCAAAGCATTTGCCCCAAACTCCATTGGGAATTCCCAGACTAGATAATGATGATGATGATGATATCTTCTAATTTAGACTGTTTCCTCTGAGATAAAACACTATGGTAAGTCTTTTATACAATTTTTTGTCACTTAATCTTTGCAACAACTCTGAGAGGTAGTTATTATTAATACTATTAATCCTATCTTACAGATGAAGCTTAGGGAATTTAAGTGACATGCCCAAGGCTATCAGTAGAAGTGCTGGGATCTGAAACTAGGTCTACCAGGTCCCAAAATCTATACCCTTAAATTCCATGATATATGGCTGGGTGTTTTTTTGATTTGTTAACTATATTACGCTTCTCTTTAGGGGTTGTCTCACTGCCTTGAACCCAGGACCATTTGGTGAGACCTACCCACCTCTTGTCAAGTCCTTTCCCAAGAAGACATTGCCATTGGCCAAGTACTCTTTCAAACTAAACAGACCTCCATAGAACCATGAGTTGTCCATATGACAGAGGAAATGATTCTAACAACCCAGAAGCATCTGCTGCCACAGCTCAAACCTCTTGGGTGATATCGCTGGGCCAAGTCAGACCCGACTTCTTTAGACATTGTGATTCCCAGCCCTTTACAGCATCATGCCTCTCTGTAAAACCCACGTGGCTTTGCAGACTCTCGAGCTTTGATGATTCAGAAACTCAGTTTATCAGCTTGCTCGGGGCAAGTCAATCTTGGAAAAACATGTCCATTCTACCAGCTCCAGAAAAAAAAAGTTATGAACACAAATGTCAGTTTATTAATTTATAAAATTTTGTTTTTTTCCTTGTCATTCGTCCTTGTGCTGGGGCACCCCATCTCAGAATTAAAACTCAAAGGATGTCATAGGGATCAGTCATCAGAAGGCCACTTGACAAGCCCAGAATTAGAGCAAAGGAAATGGAATTGTCTTCACTGATATTTCATTCAGATCCTAAAAGAACCATTCTTGCTCTTTCCAGTGAACAGAAACCTCCTCCCTGCAAGTAAATCTGAAGATCTAGGTTCAAGGCCAGGCTCTGCCATTTATTATCCCTGTAGTCACTGACAAGGTGTTTAACCTCCTCAAGCTCCATTTTTGTGGTTAGTAAAATGGGATTAGTAATATCTTATATATGATTGATGATGTTTAAATCAAGGTAGGGATAAGAACGCTCTGTATATATTACTTTCTGTTTTGTAGCGCTGTCAAGTTGATTTTTTAAATTTGAGACCTTATGAAACCAGTTCTTTGCAAATCAGCAATCTAATCATTTTTCTAAGGAAGGGTGTGGTTGCTTCATACACTTTAATCTACATGTGAGTCACCTGGGTGAGCATGCCTGGCATTCTGGATTTCTAGCAAATGCCCAAGTGATGCAGATGCTGCTGGGTCACACTTTGAAGCAAGATTTGAGATGCTTTTGGCAAGTTTCCCTGCAGATACTTAAGAAACCATGTATTTAAAGATCAGCATGACTTCTAACATGCCAAATCCCATGCTCCCTGTGTGTGCTCATCTTAGGTGACTGTTCAAGACGGTTGAACTTACATATTTTTTCTTTCCTTTGCATTCCGTGATCTTACTCTCTATTAATTCTCCCCCTACCTTTCTGACTGCTTCTCTTCTGTCTTCCCCATAGATTCTTCTTGATTTACCCTTTAATGTTGGTGTTTCCTTGGGTCCCTTTCTTTGCCTTCTGATCATTGTACTTTCTGTGGGTGATCTCAAGAGCCGCTTTTGATTTGAACACTTCCTTGCCTTGCCAGGCAGACTGAATGGATCCTTCTCCTACACTCCCTTTGCATCTTGTTGTAAGATTCACTTTAGCACATGGTAGCTTTATTTTACTGGGTCATTGTGCCATTATTTTTTCATGGTCTATGATTTATGTTTTGATTTGAGGGCAGAGAGTACAGCATTCGATCTTTGTCTCCCTTGTGCCTAGCACAGTGCTCAGGTTCCACAAATGTTTGAAGAATAAAGAAAGCAAACCCAAACATTGGGGAAGACACCAGAAGCAGCCACCTGAGTAGACCAGATGGCAAATGTTAATGTTTGGACACCCTTTGGAAACACAAAGCCCACTTAAATTCTGTTGTGTATGCTTATGTGTGTGTAAATTACCTCTCTGGATGGTCTCAAGATACCAATAGCATCTGGGGAAGACACCTGAGCCAGGTTTCCTTTGTAAATTATTTCTGGACTCCTTTTTCAGGCTTAAACAATAGGCTGTCAAAATTGTCAAAAAGAGGAAGCATGTTTCTTATGGGAAAAATTATTTATCATGCTCTTCTATTGTAACAAAACAAAGAGAGTCCTTCCAGAGAAGGAAGATTGTAGTCTTGCCAAAATTGTGGCTTCCAAGAAAGGTTTTACCACACTCGCCCTCAAAGAGGACTCAGAAGGCCAGGTAAATTATACGCAGCAGGTGGGATGTCCTCAGCCCAAATGTCACATGGGTTTGGATTCAATTCAGTTCAACAAACAATATTCATTGCGTACTTTCCACGTGTTGGGCTTATACTAGGTTAGGGATAGAAAGATAAAAAAACATGGCCCCGGACCTCACAGAGCTCACGGTCCAATTGAGGCATTAGATATTTAGACAAGGACAACTCAATGTGATGGGTGTTTAATAAATATATGTATAAACTTACAAAGTACTATGGAACAGAGAGAACAGAATAATAAGAAATATAGAAGAAAAAATATTTTGGGAAGGTTCTCCATCCCAAAGTGCAGATCATGTCTGAACCACACATCAAAAATCAAACTGCAAATATTACCCACCCCATTCATGTACACAAATTAGATTCAATTCAAGTTAATGTTTTTAGTGTCTGTAATGTGCCCACCATACCATCAGGGAGGTTCTGATATAGGGACATCAAATAAATAAATATGTTTTAATACCATGGAAAATGACAAGGTCATTAGAGATATAAGCAACATGTGATGGGAATATAGAGGGAGTAGCAATAACAGCTGACTGGGAGATGTGGCAGTCCTTACTGCGGCATACTGGCATTGAGGATATTTCTTTCATGCCTCCCCATAGTGGCTATGGGCTTTGCATCTACGTTTGTATGTGATTCTGGATCTCCTAGGTCAGACGTTATAGAACCAGAGGTCTTAGGGGAGATGACACTATGGCTAAGCCATTACATTTTCCGGGGAATTTAAAATTAAAACCCAATAATACCAGGCAGCTTAATGGTAGCTTTGTTGGTGGGAATGCATAAATGAGACTGGTGTAGCCATGTTTGGGTTTTGAGAGCAGATAAGTAAAGCAAAACTGGGGTGGGGGAAGGAGAGAGAGAGAAGAAAGAGGCAGAGGAGGAGGAGGAGGAGGAGGAAGAGAGAATAGAAGAGAAGGAAGATGTGGGAAGGAAAAAAAGGACTGAAACAGACACACAGAGACAGGTATATTGTTGAAGAATTTCTGGTTACAGCTTCCCAAATTCAATTTGAACTTCTGAAACTGAAAGGAATCCTTTGCCATGAGGATCTGGGCCATAGGGATATCACAGAACCTAAGGGCAGAAATGTAGCTGCCTACATCAGGAAGGGATTGGAACTGGAAACTGAAGAGCTGTCAAGACCTGGCCATTTCTCACCCCACCCTGGCTTCCTTCTTTGCTGTTTGCAGATTGGTCTCTGTTAGTTGGTTTACCTTGGCCACCCCATAATTTCTGGGTTCATATCTTCCCTGATTAAGATGCGAGGGCAGACCAAACCAGGATCTACTTCTTACTGCAGTCTTACTTCTAAATTCTGATTGCTCCAGAATATCAGGTTTCTCTTCCTGGTCCAATAACTGTAGCCTCGGAGTGGGAACAGGGTTATAGAGCCTGTGCATGGATACTGGGGCCTCCTTCCTGTGTGAAGGGGGCCATAAAGAGGTTACTTTTAACTGAGAAGCCACCTTTAAAGTTTTATGCTATAACTGGAGTACCATGGGTCAGGGAGAGAGCTGACGCTCCAATTCCTCTTTGCGTTTCCTTTATGAAACCCCTCCCATTTTTCCCAAGGCATCCTGATTCCTTGTATAAATCCCACTCTCCTTAAGCTGGCTTGATTGAATTTCTATTTCTTGCAACAAAGAAGCCTTCAGTAAGATCTCAACAGTCAGAGAAGAGTTGAAAGAGTGTGCTCCTAGTTCAGGCAACAGCACGAATAAAAAGCACAGGAGTAAGAAAGTTCATGGTTGATTGGGAAGAATTCTCCAAATGGGGATTACAGCCTAGGGTGTCTGAAAGGATAGCGAAGAAAATGGGACTGGAAAGGTGGTTCGAAGACTATTCACATTGACCTTAGAAATTCTTCTCATGGTGGTCTAGAGGAGGCAGTGGGGAGCCTGGCAAGGTTTTGGATAGCAGAATGATGGTATCTGATCGATGTGTTGTTCTGTCTTCTTAGAGAGTGACAAGCACCTTGTCTGTGCCCTAAATTTGGTGGTGGTTTGGACTGTAACTTCAGAGTTTATATGATGGATGAAACTCCACGTTTAACTCTGATGGAATTACACCCTAAAATCATCACAGAGACCTCATTTGCTGATACTTTGCCAAAAAGTACTGGATACCTGCCTTAGATGCTAAGTAGGTGTCCTTTAGCCACTGGTACGCTCACTCTCCAGCTGCCACAAGTGCTGCAGCCAGCGGCTTACATTTGTCACCTTCTCAAGAGTCAACTCACTGGGAGCTACAGGGAAGGTTCTATCATTCAACCCCTGTGGTCAATTATTGAGTGATTTTTGGGGGTACAAGGGGCTGGCCCCTTTTCCTAAAGGTGGGGCAATGCTGCTAGATGATTTATGCTCCAGAGCCACACTGGATCAGGCCACGCTTGATGCTATGTGACACAACATTCTTGCTTAGCGTCTCTCCTTTCTCTAACCTGCTTCCCTTGCTAGCTTACAGGGCTCTCCTGAGGAGCCTCCTCTGAACAGATCACAGGCACTCAAATCCCTTTCTCAAGCCCTTACTTCAAGGCAACCTGCCCTAAGACAGTGCCATTTATTTCAGCAGAGATCCAAAGTTACACAGGTTGCTAGATTTCTACTTCCATAGAGCACAGTGGTCAAAAGCTCAGATTCTGGAACAAGATCTACTTGCATTCAAATCTTGGCCCTTCCACTTAGTGGCTTCTAGTCTGGGCAGATTGCTTAGTCCTACAAAATCTAAATAGGATAATAATAGCACTTAGAATTGTTGTGAAGAATAGATGAGATAATGTACATGCAGCTCCCAGCCCGGTACTTGCACTAAGAGCTCATTAGCCACTATTATCAACATCTCCTTAATGAAGCTGACATGTCTTTGTACAGGTTGTATATTGCACCAGGGTCCATATCTAAGAGGTAGGTTTATGGATGTGTTATGACAATATTTTGACAGATGGAAATAAATGTCTTGGGAAAGAGGCACCTTTTCCTAACTCTCACAAAGGTGCTGTGTGCGTTAGCAGCAGACTGGCTTGGGGCAGAGTTCAGATTCCATTTTCTGTTCCTTATATTGGTTGTAACTCATTCTTGACTGTGTGGTTACATTTGGAACTAGCTGGCCTTGCCCTTCTCTTTTCACCTGTTCTGGGGCTCAGTGATCACCAGTGGCTGAATTTTTCTTGATTCCTTGGCTTGGCAACAGTGGCTTCTCCTTACCCTGACACTGTTAGATGACTGGCAGCAGAGTCATCTGAGGGTCTGTGCGTGGAGGGACCTATCGGAGAGGATGGATGAGAGGGCAGCAAAGGCGAGCAGCTGGCCAGGGTGGGTCTGCATGTCTGGCACACACTGTTTTTGGTTCACACTGGGCCTTGAGGTAGAGAATAACAGGTGAAGACACTGTCTCAATTAGCTCAAGATGGCCAAGAATACCTGACGCATTTCCTGCAGAGATGTCCACACAAAGGGCTCTTTGCTGTGGGGATCTCTGTTTTGACCTCACCCCAAACTGCTAACCAGGGTGTGTGTTCTCACCCCTCTGGCTACGGCTTGCAACCCAGTCCAGGAATGGTAGTAGTACTGTCTTTCAGTTCATAGAAGTGACAGTTTGGAGCCACATGGCTGAATAAATGGCTTATTTTCAGCCAACATTTGTCAATCTCCGGGAATAGCTTCCCACTTTATCATGAGATTCAGTCCATGTGGCCAGGCACTGGCGTGAGAGGCTGAATACCCCACTGGATAGACGCTGTGGGGTGGGGAGAGATTGGCGGGAAGTAATCTGACCACATTTCTATGGCATGAGCTGGTACAAGCCAGCAATGGAAGAAATCAGGTGGTAGGGAGAATGTTCACAGACCTGGCTGGCAAGTGCTTTGCATGTGGAGAAAATACCTTTTCTTAAAGGTAACCTGATCTGCAAAGTATCACAGAGAGTTGCTGTAGCTGGAACACACAGGAAAGCCCTTCTCTTTTGGTAGAGGCAACAGCCCTGTACTCCAGTACATAAAGCAGCTCTTCTGTGTCCCTTCTGGCCAGCCAGCACCCCGTCCCCAACCAATGAAATAACCGACCCCCCTGGAAAACCACAGCTCACTGACTTTAGGTCTTGACTTGGACCTGGTGAGGGTCCCATCCCTGGTAATATATGAGACAGTTTGGCCTAACTTCTGAACTGTTGTTTCTGAAGGGCAGAATCATAGTAAGCTAAGCTTTTCCAGATACCTAGTCAGACAATTCAAAGAATTCTGGCTGAATAAGACACATGTTCCTATAATCTTGGATGACCGTCCCACAGTCTGTGAGCCCCACTGTTTGGGGCAATGCAGGTGGGTCTCTCAAGTGGCATAGGACAGCATCCTTATCTTTGCTCTCTTATGCTGGGTACCAGGGTACAGGGGTTTCCTCTACCTTATTGCTCCTGAGCTCTTCAACCTTTGGAGACAGAGCATGCAGATTGTCTGTCACTGTCATCAGAGTTGGATGCATGGCCTCTGGAAAGTGCCTGCAGAGCTCCAGGCAGGAAGCTACCTGGTGCCAAAGTGGTCAGGATGCGCTGGCCTTTAGTCTGGCTTACTGACTTCACAGCCCGGATTCGTGCATCCTCTTGAAAGAAGAAGGCTGCTTTTGGTGTTTGGATACATGCTGGATGACATATGACTCCTTCTCAGTGGCTGCCACACTGAGTGGAAACAGAGCCACGGCTGGGAGTGGCTGGGGGGCACCCAAGAGCCCCCTCTTCCTCACGCTTGCTTGCCAACTTGCAAAGTGTAAGAGTCTGCAACTGTTTCACAGATGGGACTGGGATTTGCAAAGCCTTTTTCCTCACTTCGTATGTGAGTCTTTTTATATCAAGGGTTAGGGCAAGTAGACTAACCCCTGGAACAGAAGTTCAAGTTCTGCTGCGGAGAGGGGAAAAGAGTCAAAACTACTTGGAATCAGTTCACTGGCATAGAACTGTATTCCACTTTGAGCCAAAATCCTGTGAAGTCTGAGGGGCTATGAAACCCAATTAAAACAGAGCTCAGGCCCGGGAAGAGGCCAGCAGACATGTATAATTGTGAGAAACAGGACGTTCACGGAGAAAGAAAAAAAATCCAAGGAGAAGCCAAGGCCAATTATCAGAACTGCTAATTTTTACCAACCTAATCATTAATGAATATCATGTTTCTGAAAAGAATGTTAAGAGAATAATTGTATTTCAAGGGCTTGAAAACTGCTAAATTCTGAAGTTGTACAATTTGTGCAAATTAATATGATAAAAAGAGACAATTAAGGTTTATAATTAACAGATAAATACAAATGATCTGGTGAAGACAATCTAAGTTTCTGCTCTGTCTTACGAAGCAGTGTAATTGATTTTTATAAATGCTAATTTACAGTACATGCTCTGTTAACCATTAACACAGTAAAAAGAACGTGGTGTAAATGAAAGTCAAGGAGGGACGGGAGCCAAGGAACTAACAAACTAGACCTAGCCAAGGAGAGGAAATAGAAAAATATGCCAAGTGCTGGAATGTGGCTTCGAAAGGAGAAAAATATTATCAAACAACAATTGTCCTCTCATCTTCCCTCGATCATCCGGCCCCTTGGGGTGCAAAAAAAAAATCCTTCAAAAATCTATACAAGTGCGATTTGGTTTTTCTCTACTGTTTTTACCCCATTCCAAACTGGCTGGCTGGATTTCCCTGACAGTCACAGGTACAGGTGGAATGATCCGACTCAAAATATAGGTTACATTATGTGAATAAAATGCATGTCAGCTGCGAGAAGTTTCTCCAGCAAAAGCAGCTAAACTGTCCAGCCAGAGTCCTGTGTCACTGCTGATAAGGAGAAACCTGCTGTATGTAATCAGATGCCATGCACAGAGAACACCAATGGTGATCACAAGTGAGCCCCAAACCAAATGTAACAATGGCTGACACTCCAGGTGGCAGGTGGTTTGGCATCGAGCTGCCTGTCACATGAGCAACTCACACAGAGCGGGCTGGAGCGCCAGCACCTGGGGGGCTTTATCTACATATTTCATGGTTGTTAACAAGTCTTCTGAGCCACTCTAGGAGACCAGGTAGTTCACAACACAAATAATTCTTTTCTGATGGGGAAGTAATGAGGATTAAAAGCACAAAGGGAAGTAAGGGGGCTTGAGAAAAAAGAGCGAGGGAGGGAAGGATTGTGTCTATGTTCCCGGTAGACTGTATGCCTCTTGAAGACAGGAACTGTATCTCGCATATTTGTATTCTTGGCACCCAGCACGCTGTTCTTCATATGATAGAAACTCGAAAAAGATTTGTTTTCGTTAATGAAAATAGAAGTCTGGTAATTCATATTCTTTATAAAAAGGAAGCCTAAAAATATGACTTATTATTTTATTGGCAGTATGAAATCCTACAGATTTTACCCGAGGCTGATTAACGTTGCTTTTGAGTTTTCAAGTTGAAATCCGCAAGAGGAAAAAGGAAACTGGATGAAGAGAGCATCGAAGGATGTCTTGAGAGGAGCATCATTGTTCTAAGGCTCCAGGAATTGACTTTTCAGTTACTGTTCCTTCTGGCCACGCTCCATTAACCTGTTCCCGGTGAGTTAGGAGCCCCTCCAAGCATTTCCAAATGCAACTTGCTGGCGAATGTGATGTCTTCCTTGATGCTTCTGAAGTGCCTAATCTACAATACCAATTGTACTTTCAAAACACATTTTTTGGTTCCTTCTCTTTGTTACCTTTTGATAAATCATATTTGAATTCTGAATTTTTAAAGTCTTTAAATTTATTAACAAAAGGAAGGGAAAAACCTGGGTTCTAGTAAGTAAAACAGAAGGTACTTTTATCATTCTAATCTGGCCTTCCTATTAAGTAGGAAATGAATGTGTGCTATAGACCAACACTGTCCAATAGAAATATAATGTGAGCTACATATATAATTTTTAATTTTCTAGTAGCCGTGTCAAAAAAAGTTGAAATTAATTTTTTAAAAATATGTTTAATTTAACCCAATATATCTAAAATATCATTTCAATATGTAATCAATATAAAATTATTGATGAGATTTTTTAATATGAAGTCTTCAAAAAGTCTGATACATTTTTAGTTACAACACATCTCAAATAACAATAGCTATGTTTCAAAAACTCAGGTCACGTGTGACTAGTGGCTACTGTATTATGCAATGCAGAGAAAGACAGAGAGATCCTTAAATTTATAATATCTTCCAGGGTCCTATTGATTCTTATTCCAATCATAAAACATATAAGGATCATGATGGAGATGAACTTTTAGCTATAGTCATATTTATTTATAGTATAAATAAGTCTAATTGGTACAAAGATGATAAAGCAGAACGATTATATGTCATCAATAATAAATTCATTGAATCCACTATAACTAAGTGAAAAAGTGACTTGCTGAGCAGATCCTAAGGAAATCAGATGTTCATCTTGAGTCATGAACCAAAGGCTATTCTTAGAATATGTAGCCCTTCTAATGCACTGGGGATCAAAAGTATACTTTTCTACTTTTATAAAGTCTTTTGGGCCAAATGATGTAGCTAGACGTGGTACAACAAAGGCCAAAGTATGAGTTCAGTCCATACATGTGCCAGATGCACATGGAGCAATGCTCCTTTCCCAGGAATCTGGGCTGCCTGTTTGACCCATGGCATTTGTCTTACAGCAGTCACCAGGAGGCAACCTGAACGCCTCAGGGCCTGGGCACACCACCCACCATACTTGGAGGAGTAATTCAGAGCCATAATGGAAGACCCATGCCTCTGTAAAAAAGAACGAGAATGCTCTTCATGGACAGATACAAAACAACCTTCAGGATAAATTAAATGAAAAGAGCAAGTACAGAGTAGTATGTATAATATATTAGCAGTTGTGTAAAAGGAAAAAATGTGTTTGCTTGTTATGCAGACCATCTCTGGATGATCATGGAAGAAACAGGGAACGTCGATCATCTTCAAGGAAGGGAAGAGCGGGACTGAGAGATAAGAAGAAGAGAAAAATTTTCCCTTATAATCTTTGCTCTTTAGAATTTTGTACCATGTGATCTATTATATTTAATATGTACGTAAAATTCCTTTTAAATTTTGTGCCATGTGAAAGTATGTAAAGATTAATAATGTTGAAATTTTTTAAATAACAAAATTTGAAATGAATCAAAACCATAATGAAAGACATGGCCTAGTGAGGGTGAATATGCCATGTCTTGGAGTTGAAGGTGGAGCTTATAGCTAATGATCAGCTAGACCCAAGATCAAAGAAGGAAGTCAGTAAGACTAAGAAGTATCCCCAAATATTCTTTCTTTTTTTTTTTTTGAGACAAAGTCTGACTCTGTCGCGTGGGCTAGAGTACAGTGGCATCATCAAACTCACTGCAACCTCAAACTCCTGGGCTCAAGCGATTCTCCTGCCTCTTAAGTAGCTGGGACTACAGGCTCATGCCATTATGTCTAATTAATTTTTAAATTTTTTTGTAAAGACTGGATCTTGCTCTTGCTCACGCTGGTCTAGAACTCCTGGCCTCAAGTAATCCTCCTGCCTTGGCCTCCCAGAATGCTAGGATGACAGGTGTGAGGCATTGCACCCAACCATAATAATCCAGCAGTCACTTCCTAAGTGCCTAGTTTGTGCCAGTGAGTGGGTGAGCCAACACACCCATACAGTCCCCACCTCATGGAATTCTATTAAATGGGTACATCTGGAGGGTGAGTGGGGCTACCTTTTATGACAAAAGTTGAAACCAAAGGACATATACAGGTAGCAATATAGTTCCTGAGATGATGGTTGCTTCACTCTTCAAGTTTGGAGAAGGCATTTTATTTTTCTATTTTTTTTTGAGACAGAGTCTCACTCTCTTGCCCGGGCTAGAGCGCCGTGGCATCAGCCTAGCTCACAGCAACCTCAAACTCCTCGGCTCAAGGGATCCTCCTGCCTCAGCTTCCCAGGTACCTAGGACTACAGGCACGCGCTACCGTGCCCGGCTAATTTTTTCTATTTTTAGTTGTTTGGCCAATTTCTTTCTATTTATAGTAGAGACGGGGTCTTGCTCTTGCTCAGGCTGGTCTCAACTCCCGAGCTCAAACAATCCACTCGCCTCGGCCTCCCAGAATGCTAGGATTACAGGCGTGAGCCACCGTGCCTGGCCTGGAGAAGGCATTTTCAAGACTGCCTTTTTCTGATAGAGATGCAAAGAAGCATCTTCCTGGTAATACATGTGTGACAGCAAAAAGATATCATGTTGTCAACACAGCAGTATCAGCATTACCATCAAATGTGGTGATAAAATAAGTGCTTTTGTAAATAAGTAGGTGTGGATTTCCATTGTACTCCATTGAGCTGGGACCCTGGTAAAGTATTTGATAGAACTGAGAGTCCCAACCTCTGCTCTTGGGGACAATACCGTTTTTCTCTGCAAATCAATCCAATAGAATCAATTCTTTTGGCAAAGATGAACCATACCTTCTGTCAGCTGGGCACTGAGGAAAGCACGGAGGACATGCAGATGAGCTGGGAGTGTACCCAGGGTGATAAACATGTAACCAACACTGTTCCACAAAGCAAGGGAAGTGCAGAAGACGGTAGACAATTCTGCCTGAGGGGACAGGGGACAGCTCCGAGAAGAAGTGAGAAGCTGGATGTTGATGAATAAGTAGAATTTTTCCTGGCGAAGCATCAGGGAAAATTATTTTAGGCAAAGTATTGTATTAAAAAAGGCAGAGGTATGAGGTGTGAGACGTTTTTGAGGAAGGGGGACTCCAGCTGGACCAGAGCACAGGATACTGGAGGGTAGGGAGAGGGGCTGGAGGATCCGCTGGGATGTTGTGAGGGGTCATGACAGTGCTGCTGAAGAGTTTGGCCTTTCTAGGCCATGGGGACTGCAAGAGACACAGAGTGCGGGACAGTGGCAGCACAGTGCGGAGGTGCATGAAGGCCCGAGTGGAGCCCACCGGAGGCTGTGGCCACAGAGCAGCACGAGGAGGGAGAGGAGCCCACAGATTACAGAGCAGAGGTTTCAGTGTTTGATCAACTGGCTGGATGGAAGGGTCCAAGGGGAAGTAGTGGCCATGTTATGGCAGACTTTAGAATAATCCACAAGCCAAATCGCACTTTCTCCCCAGAATATGACAATTGTGTAAAAGGGATACAACTTGTTTTGCTTACAGGGATGAATTAATCCTAGCCCTGAAAATCCATATTGCAAAACAAGTCTGCTTTACTTAATTTTAAAGTATTCTTAGAATTATTTAGTTTGACACTGTATTGGAAATACCTTGATACATAACTTACTTTGAAACAAATAATATGCCTTGTTTAAATGTCCACTGGAATCCCAGCTTGAGGCTCTCACAGATGTCAGTTATTTCCTTAATTTTGCCCCTAACAGGTGAATACAAAGACGTGCTGGTTGGAAAGGTCAGGGCTTGAGGCGAAGCACGTCTGAGTCTGTTTGGTCTGGGTCAGTCCAGTGCCAACTATCAAATAGCGGCACCCATTTCTTCACAGCATCCTATGTTCTCTGAAGTGATTTACTTTGTGATGGACAACGTCAGTTAATTTTGGATAGGAAAGTTTCAAAGTTGGGCATACAAAGCTTTGGATTGAAAATCTAAAAAGTCTTTATGAGAAATAGGAGCAATTTAATTTGATCCCAGAAATCTCTGAGACTGAGACTAATGCTGTTATCCAAAAACTGTATCAATTTTACCAATGGATTAAAGCCGGAGAGAAGGGTGAGCAAAGCTCTGTTCTCTTTATGAAAGACTCTTAATGATGGGTAGTTCTCAGATGTATTGGAAGCCTTTCAGTTTTGCAATGAATTATTTTATATTTGAAAGCTGTTGGGTTACCTTAGGCAGCATGGACTGTTTTTCACTTAGTTGCCACCTTGCTGGGGATCTGTGCCAAGGTTCCACCCTCTACTAGCCACCCAGAGAATGACCCAATTGTGCCTTTAGTTTCTTCTAAATATAGCCTATTGATTTTCTTTCTCCCACAGTAAGCAGGGTGATCTTGGTTATTCCAAAGCAATTAGGTAGAGTATTTGGTTGGACTCTTCTTCAACCTTGAAGGATTCTATTTACTCTCCTCCATTATAGCCTTAAAGCTTTAGTCCCTCATATAGCCAAGAGTTGCTTTTCTGCACCAATAAGCAAAAGCATTATAATATTAATAACCCTCAGCCATGGGTTTAGCTTCCTCACCTTCTTCCCATGCTTGGATGACTCCCTCTACATTTGAAGTAATCAATAGTGGCCCGAAATTTATTCAGGCTCTCACACACTCCATGAAGTTTCCAAAATAAGCCAGTGGCAAGCATTTAATTAGCTCATTTTGTTTCTGCCAGGGCAGAGAGGCAGACTTGAGGAGTCCAAGAACTGGTATGCAGTATAGCTGTTACTGAAACTTCTATGCCTCGGCAGTGAATAGAAATGGGATCCAAAGACTAACGATTCTGCCTCTACTGCCCTCTCTGTGGCTTTGGATATGTGTCTTTGCCAATCTGGACCCATGCTTTCCTTTGGGTAAAAAGAGTAGGGTGTCCCTAATCTCTGAGGGAGGTTTCTTCCCAGTAGAGTCTGTTATAAGTACCAGTCCCCGTGCTGGGTGCTGAGGATGAAAGATGCAGAAGACGGAGCCAGATGGGAAAGAGGGAGACAGGCATAGAGACGAGCACTTGGCCCTGCACTGGGAAGGGCTCTGCTGGAGATGGGTGGCCAGTGCAATGGTGAGTGTCTGCAACACTGTGGCTGAGCTGGGCTGTCCCTGGGACGACACTGGGCTGAGGACACAGGCACTGCTCAGGCTTCTGCTTTTCCTGAGGTCTTAGTAGCAAGGAGGGATTTTTTTTTTTTCTCCCCATGCCCAGTGAACAATATTTATGTCCACATCCCACAGAGCATCTGAAAAAAGGAAGTATCTCTTAGGATGTTTATGTTGGGAGCTGTCCGCTCTTTGCTGATAACTATCAGTGGTTTTGAAGTCTCTGGATTTCCATCAAGATGAACTGATAATGAATCACAGCTCATACAGGAAAAGGCTGCAGCCAGTTCCAGGTGGATAGGAAAGCTGATACTGGATGGCCTGAAAAGGCCTCCAGCTATGGACAGGCAGGAAAGCCCGGAAGGGTATTCACAGGCTGAAGGTGAGAAGATTTCCTGGTTCCTTTCTTTGGTTCATGGAGAAGGCCACAGTTCTGTGATCCTGGGACAACACCCCACCACGTTTGCAGGTCTCCTGCCAAGGAAACCTGACTGAAGTTCCCACCATGGCTGGTGGGGGTTAGGGGGAGAACCACACAGGCAACAGAGCTTTGCCTACCTCCTCACCTTGCTATTGCTTTATTTAGCCTTCACCTTGATTCAGAAAAGAGTAAAGGCAATTTACATAAGTGCATACATAATAAAACTTAAAATAAGAGGGACTGCTCAGGTGTGTATAAATGCTGACCCTTTAAACTTATTCATGCCTTTTGACTTAACAATGATATTCCTAGAAATTTATCCCAAGGATAAGAATTGAAGTCTGCTCAAAGATTTGTCTTTGTTTTTCATATTCTTGTAACTTCTTTTCTCTGCCTTTTTGAAATTGTGAAATAATTAATAGAAGAGTGGAAAAATGTATATGTACTGTTGAAAGAATAGCAATGAAGCAAACACTGGTGTATTTACCACTCAGGTGAAGATAAAGAACTTTGGTAGTGTTTTCAAAGCACCATTTGGGCCCTTCTACAATTGCATCCTTCTTCCAGTCTCTTCTACTTAGGTTATAATATTAAAATGATCACTTTGTGATAATCACTCCATTGCTTTTCTTTATAATCTTACTACTTACAAATGTAGTCCTAAATAATATATAATTTCATATTGTCTTTTTTGAATTCTATGATCGACTTATTAACATTGTTATTGAGATTTTAAAATATCGATGCATACAACTAAATTTCATTCATTTGCTCTATAATATTCAAATTTTTGAATATGCCACAATTTATCCAATCTACTATTGATGTATGCTTGGGACTGTTTCCAGTTTTTGCTATTACAAGAAATACAGCTATTAATATTATTGTACATGCATACAAGAGATTGTTTAGGGTATACACTTAGGAATGATTGCTGGGCTATAGCGTACATGGTCAACTTCACTAGCTGTGAAGAGACAAGTATGATTGTTTTACAAATGCCCCTGGGGCTTCAGTTTGCTCTGCACCAAGAGAACTGGGGTGATGAGCTCCGCTTTTCTCCACCCAATTTCCCACAAGGTCACAGGATGCTAGGAGCAGTGTTGCCGGACAACTCTCTGAATAGTTGACATCTAAATTCAGACTGCTTGGCACCAATCAGCTCCTCTTCCTCCCTAACCATTAGTAAGGCCATTCTTATGTGCCTTACTGGTACATCCAGTAGTACTGTGGTCAGTTCCACTGCTAGTTGGGAGCCTGAGCTATCAGTGAACCATGTACATGTGAACGACCCTCTGTTTCCCCAACAATGCCAGTTCTGTGCCTGCACATCACCATCTTGTGATGTTTGACTTTACCACCTTTCCACACTGGATAATGTCAAACTATTTTGCAAGATGACTGCTCCAAATTAGCTCTCACCTGCAGAGGGTGAGGAGTCCTTTCGTTCCACATGCTCACCAATGCATGTTATTTAAAATTTTAAATTTAAAGACTTTAAAATTTTTGTCCATCTTGTGGCTATAAAATTATAACTGATTATGGCTTAATTTTCTTGATTGCTGATGAAATCGAACATCCTATGGGTCATTTGGGTTTCCTCTTTTGTGACAGTGCCTGCTCAAGGCTCTTTTCTGAGTTTTTGCCTTTTTAAAAAATACAAGTTATGGATATATTCTGGTTTTGATTCCTTTGTCATTTATATGAATTGCCAATATTTTCTCCAATTTTGTGACTTGTCTTTTCTTCTTTATTACGTGATCTTCTATAATTTCTTGAATTTAATGTAGTCAAATCTATTGATCTTTTACTTTATGGTTTATGCTTTTGGTCTTATTTATAAACTCCTTTTCCATTCATGGGTAATTAAGGTATTTGTCTATATTTTCTTCTAAAAGTTTTGTATTTTCGACATTTGCTTTTGAAACTTTAATCCTGAAGTTGATGTTTGTGTATGATAAGAGTCCAATTTTACATTTTCCCACATGGATTGTTCTCTCAGCCCACTATTTACTGAAAAGTCCATTTTTTTCTTTTCTTTTTTTTTTTTTAGAGACAGAATCTCACTCTGCTGCCCAGGCTTGAGTGCAATGGTATTATCATAGCTCACTGCAGCCTTGAACTCATGGGCTTAGGCAATCCTCTTGCCTTAGCTTCCTGAGTAGGTAGGACTACAGGTGCATGCCACCACAGCTGGCTAATTTTTAAATTATTTTTAGAGATGGGGTTTTGCTATGTTGCCCAGGAAGGTCTCAAACTCCTGGCCTCAAGCTATCCTGCCTTGGCCTCCTGAAGTACTAGGATTATAGGCGTGAGCCACCATGGCCAGCCTCCATTTTTTTCTTAACCATTTACAAGGCCAACTATGGAAGACATCAAACATTCATATGTCTTTGGGAACATTTTTGGAGTTACCATTTACTTCCATCAATCTGTTAAAAGGCAAACTTAGGCACAAAATTTTAGAGTTCATTTGAGCAGAGAGGGATTCACGAATTGGGCAGCTCTGGATGGCAAGTATTTTGGTGGCTCCGATGAAGGGGTAAAGCTTTTATAAGGTGATCCCAGAGGAAGGGCAATAAAAAAAATTGGTTAAAGTGGAGCAACAGCCTTATTCGGGTCATTCCAGTGAAAAGTCCCTAGTTAAATGTTAGTTAGCAGTTTCTGATTGGTTAAGCTTAAGTTTCATTTCACCCTTTATACTAAGTTGGATTTCCATGTCCTTAAGTAGGAACCCAGGGCACTGGAGCCACCTCACCCTAATGGCCTCCCAAATATTTATATTTTAAACAGATCTCTTTGTCTATTGCTGCACAAATATTACACTGCCCCAAAATCTATAGCTTCACAGAAAGTCTCCATATCTGGTAGAACATGTTACCTTACCTTGTCCTTCATCAGTAGGATTTTGACTCTTCTTGGTCTTTTGTATTTCCATATAAAGTTTAGAATCTGCTTGTGAGGTTCACATAATAAAGAAGAAAGGTTGGGATTTTGATTGGAATGTCTTTAATTTGGAAAAAATTGACACCATTACATGATTGAGTTTTCTAATTCATGAATATGATCTATCTCTATTTTTACTTACATTTAAAAAATCTTCAAGGTTTATAATTTTCTTCATAAAGATTGTTTTAAATGATGCTATTGAGAATGTTATCTTTAAAATGTTTTATTCTTATTTGTTTTTGTTGATATGTAGATTGATTTTTTCATATTGATTCTTATTAAATCTAATAATTTATCTGTAAAGTTTTTATTTTTATATACATAGTTATATCATCAGCAAATAATGATAATTTTATTTCTTCTTTATCTTGCCTTTCTGTTGGCCAGGCACAGTACAGTGCTGAATAGAGAGGGTGCTGATGGAAACACTTTTCTCGTTCCTGATCTTAAAGGGAATGTTTTCCACATTTCACCATTAGTGTATTGTGTGCTATAGGTTTGTCTTTACAAATCCTTTAATAGGTTAAGAAAGTTCCCTTCTATACCAAGTTTGTTAAGATTTGTTTTATTTTAAATTACAAATAGATGCTGTATTTTATTACAGTTTTTCTCTAGAATTCAGATGATTATAGATTGTTCTCATTTAATTTGTTAATATGATGAATTACATTATTCACATATTTTCTAATGCCAAATCATCTCTGCATTTTTGAGATAACCAATCTCATTATATTTTTATATATATTGCTTAAAGCAGTTTGCTGATGTTTTAAAGTATTTTTGCATCTGTGTTCTGCATAAGACAGGCTTGTAATGTTTCCTTCCTTATCGTTCTTGACAAATTTTGATATCAGACAGGCATTATTATTATTCTTTTTTAAGACTTTATATTTTTAGAGCAGTTTTATGTTTGCAGCAGATTGAGAGAAAGGTATGGAGGTTCCCACATACCCCCTGCCTCTACACAAGCATAATCTCCCCCGTTCTCAACATTCCCCCTGCCCCCGGAGTGGAACGTTTCCCACAATTGATGAACCTACACTGACACATCATAATCACTCAAAGTCCATGGTTTACATTAAGGCTCACTCTTGCTGTTGTACATTCTATGGTTTTGGATATCTCTGTAGTGACATGTATCTACCATTGCAGTATCACACAGAGTCTTTCACTGCCCTAAAAATCCTCTGTGCTCTACCACCCCAGCTCCTGGGATTACTTTTTTGAGTGGGATAAGGATAATGGGACAAAGGAGAAATGTAAAGATGAAAAAAAAAAAATAAAAGTTAAGGTTGAGTTTGAAATAAAAAATTTATGCCAGAATAACTCTTACATGGCTAGAAATTTGGCTCTGAGCTTCTTAGCAATGAATTTAAATCAATTTCATGATTCACAAGAACCAATGGGACAAAATCAAACTGGCTATTCAGGAGCAGAACAAGTATTTTAGGAGGTGGTATGGGTGGTGGTTTAGAGACTGCTCTCTGGGGCTGGATTACCTGGTTCCAATCCTGTCTCTACAATTTACTGCCTATGTAAATTTGGACAGGTTTCTTAATTCCTGATACACTTTTCTCACCTGTAAATCAAAGATAATTACGATATCTAGTCATAGAAGTGTTTCATAGATTAAATGAACTAATACACATAAAGTACTTTTAAAAATGATGGATTCTTGGTAGCACTTGATAAATGTTAACCTTTATTTCATTTCTGTTACTCAGACCAGAGAGAAAATTTTCCCCTTAGATTTCCTTTGAGAGGATATTGTTTAATGACAAGGACAACGACCCTAACAAAATCCTTATAAAATTATTATTATTGTCATTCTGTTATTTTATGATTTTGAGGCATGTATGTCCTTCAGACAAACTTTCATAAGTAATGCTTTTGCCAGTTGAGTTTTGATAAGTTTTGAGGGCAGGTGAGTATGAGGTAATACTCCCTGAGCAGTACCTGGAATACAGACATATTTTTACATGTTTTTGAAATTGGAGGAGCATAAATAGAAGACCACCTTGTTTTCACATGAACCAAGAAGTACTTGAGGGCATGACCAAGCGCCTCTCCTTGAGTTCTGGTTGTGTAGCAGCACACAGTCAAAAGACTGGTCAAGGCCCAGTGGCTGGACTAATTTTATCTTGGGAAAAAATTAAAATCAGATATTGCTAAACTATCACCTTGGCCATAAATTAGTTATTAAAAAATGTCTAGGTACCTAAATGAGTTAACTCACTGTACTGTATAATTGAATACACTGTATTCCTGTCAAGTAATAATATTTACAACTAACACATTTGAGCTTACTGTGTGCCGCACTGTTCTAAGTACTTCAAATATATTAACTTATGTAATGGTCAGAACAATCACATGAGGCAGATACCGCGTAATAGGAAGCTTGAATGGCCAGGACTGGGTGGAAGTAGAAGCTAGATGGCAGTGGAAAGCCTGGATTTGTTTCTTCTCTTTGGTTTCTTGGCAGTCTGGATTGGGGGTGGTCCTTCTCCAAAGTGTGACCCTTCCAGTGGTCATTTCCCATATGGCTTTCCAGGATCTCATCAATGTTGCCTAAGAAAATGATGTCCTCCTTGATTCTAGGACATGTGTGCTACAGAAGCTTGCCTGGAGGACACCATCACCATTGGGTGACTGCTTTGGGGACTACCTCTTCTAACACTCTGATTCTATAATCTGGGAACAGTAAAGATGCCCTTTTAAATACTGCGATGAAGTTAATGACCATTTTAGCTGAGTGATTGAATAGTTGTAGAGTTAATAGAGATATATACAAACAGGGACCTGAGCATATGCTTCCAAGCAGTTCTTTAATTGCTCTGAGGATAGGCAGTATCCTCCACAGGTACTTTATTTGGTTAGATTTTATTTTTTACAAATCAGCTGTTCTATACAAGAGAGCACTACCTAGACTCAGTAAGAAAGCAGCCCGAAATCTATAAAGTTACTTGGGTTTATAGAACTGGGAAAACAAGTTCTCCAGCAGTTAATCAAGACCTGGATTTCTAAGAGTTTAGTTATCAGATCCATAGCTCTAATGGCAATGTCCCAGAATCTGCTCTCATTTTCTCATCCAATGGTCAAACTCAGGTCTTATCACATAGATTAATTCTAAATTATTTTTAATGTGATAAGAAGTTTACAAGAATATTTGAGTTTGAAAAACTCAAATAGAACAATCAGAACAGAACTCAATCAAATAGAACTCAATCAGAACAGATAGTTCTGATTTTACAGCTTTATTAGGTGATTTCATTTTGTTTTGGTTTACCTACCCAGCAATCCCTAGCTCTCTTTAGTTCATATCTAACAGGCACTAGAAGAGAAAGTTTCGTGTGTATCGGGACCCAGTGTGGATGAAGTTGTTTTTAAGTTATTAGTAACCAATTGGAAGGAGGGAAGCAAAGAAATCTCTTCCTCCAGACATTGAGGTAAAGTTTTAAAATGTTACAGGAGGGCGACTGGTAGAAATTGAAAGCCCTTCAACTAGCTCTTTCTCCAGACTTCCTAACCAACGCAGAAAAATATTGTTGCAAAATGACTCCAGAATGGATATTGCTAGATTTAAAACTTAGAGAAAATTGGCTCTTTCTAAGTGGTATAAAATGTTAATTCTAAGAATAAGAATTAGACAAGAACTAGCTTTGATATAATATTTGATTCTACCCTTTGGGGCAGACATATAGTAAAATTTTTATTTAATTTTCTTTAATTTTTCCAATTTTTCCACTCACTACCAGCAAATTCTACTTATAATGAACTTTAGTGAGTCTCTAAAGAACCCCATCCCACCAAAGGAAATTAACCCGTTCATTTTTGAATGGCATCTGGCACAGTCTGATTGTGCTCACTGCAAATCCTGGATGTCTTGTAGATAAGCAACCATGCCATGGAAGATACAGGATAATTTGAGACTTAAACACCACCACAAAAAAGAGCATATGGGGAGCAAAAAATGTAAACTTTGGAGGGAAGCAGGATGAGTGTGGAAAGGTGTTAAGACAAATGAGGACTGGAAAAAAGTATAGGTGATGGAGCTCAACAGCAGCCCAGAGGTGAGAGGAACGAGGATCTCACTCATCTTTACTTCTGAATATACAGAAGTGTTTTTGTGTTCTTCTCAGTACCTAATGTCAGGAGGCACACAGTTTGAGTTGGTATTTTCTAGATGTCTCCACTATAATGTCATTACTTTTCCCTAAGTTTTATGTGTATTTAGCTGTCATGTCTCTCTTAATCTGGAACAGCTACTTAGCTTTTCTTTGTCCTCAATGACATTTGCGTATTGGGAGATTACAACCAGTTATTTTATAGAAAGTTCTTCAGTTTGAATTAGGTTGATGTTACCTAATGATTCGAGTCAGATTATGTACTTTCAGTAGTAGGGACATTACAGAAGTGATATTGTACTCAGTGTATTGCATCAGAAGGCACATGGTTTAAGCTGGTGTCCTCCAGATTTCTCCATCTAAAATTACTATTTTTGTCTTTGAAATTCATAAGTAGTTTGTCGAGAGACATTTTGAGGCTATGTATATGTCCTTTTCGTGTCAAACCTTACTCAGTAGTTTTAGCATTTGTTAATGGTTGTTACCTGAATCAGTTATCAGTATGACAGGTGCAAAATGGTGACTTTTTAAAAAACTTTCTTAATCTTTCTACATTTATTAGTTGGCATTCTACTGCAAGGAAGAACTTTCCATCTATTACTTGCTTGTTTATTTTTTCCTATATACTTTCATGGGTTCTTCTTTTATTCAATGAGTTATAACTTATTACTATCACTGTTTATTTTGATAGTCAAAGTGTCCCAGATTTGGCCAGTAGGAGTCTCTCCAAACTGAGTCCAGTGTTTTTTGGACATCTACATTATTGTGTGAGCTTTCTTTTGCACACAATAAGATATTTTGGGTTTACCTTGTACTTTCCTTGCCTCAGCCCTGGAAGTAGTCATTTCTCTAGAAGTCAAGGAGTTGTGGTTTCTTTTAATGGAGAATGGTATTTAGAAACCAAGCTCTGGGCAGCAGATGTATTTGTTGCTGCTAGGTCTTACTGCTTTGTCAGCAGACAGAGCTAGGTAATAAACATATGCATGTGAGTATGTATGTATATACCTATATATTTCATATGTGCATGTGTGTTTACGTGGATACATACACACATATATATACACCATTAGTTCACAGTAATTCCTCTGATTCTAATCCAGGTTCATGGGATTTATTCTATTCTTCCCCTTTTCATGTTTGTAACTCCCTTCATGGAAGCTGTGTTTTAAAGCCTTCCTTAAAATTAGGATAATCTCAGGGAAATTCAGGGGTAGTGGTAGGAAGCCCAAGGGAAAAAGGTCCTTGAAATCTATTTATGGTGTGGGCTCTCTCCTATTATAGTTCTTGCTGACTGATACAAAATTCAATGGAATATTTTAAATGAAGCGAGAATAGAAACTTGGCCATTTTTTTTTAAAAGAGTATAAGGTGAGAGGGGAAAAAGAAGAGTAAAAGGGAAGTGAAAAATAAGCTCAAAAGTCCCCACTAAAGGTAAAAGTTTAAGCTTTTGAAAATAATAAGATAAAGTTGATGTGATTTAAAAGAGAAGACAAGTTATAAACCAATGAGGTAAAATGCTAAAAACATAAAAAGCAAAGAAAGTGAAAAACTAAGACAAAATACCAATACCTCACGAATTGGAAAGTTAAAGTAATAGCAGGGATTAAAGATCACAAATAGGGAATATGAAATAAAACAGCAAAAATTAAAATTAAAAAAATATAAAAATTTTGAGGAAATGTATTCAAAGGAAAATAAGAACTAAAAGCGGAAAGACCAGAAAGGCGACTGAGAAGGGAGGAGCTGTGTGGAGGAGGATGAAGAAGGAGGATCCACAGCCAAGTCCAAGAGGTTCAACATCTCGTGGGGAACGAGTCTCCTGCTGAAATCTTAGCGCTGTCTGCGGCTGAGCCATCCGGATGGCGCCCGGTCTGAAATCCAAGTGCCCTGGGGGAAGCTAGAGCCAGCACTTCTTCCCTCTCCCTTCACTGGAGCATGTGCCACTATAAACCCACCACAAGTAGCCAGTGACCTGCGGAGAGCGAGAGACAGACTGGGGGACATTCTCACAGCCCGCAGTTGGCATAAGCAAGGGCAGAACAGCCTCTGGGTGTTAGGCGCCCCTGTCCACTTTTCCTTCTAGAACTGTGGTTGGCATTGTTTGCCCTGAGTTGACTTGGTGTAAAAGTGGATGTGACTTGGTGTAGAGGGAAGGGCAGTGGCTTGGAATTTGGGAGCTGTGACCTGCTATTTGAGTGAATGTAAGCTTAAATAAGCCATCGGCTCTCTCAGGATCTTGTATTTATATTTATTTATTTATTCTGTAAAAGGGGAACCTTACAATGTGTTCGTATCAATATAGGACCACAGACATGTAAGATATCAAATTTTCCATGGTAGATTCCTAGATCAAAACTTTGTCTTGTAGATGCACAAGGAGGAGTAAGGAGAGGGAGCTGAACTCTTGCCAAAGAGGAAAATGGGAGAAGAGGTGCATACAGTGCAGAAGATACTGGACTCAACCATCCTAAAACCTGTGGTTGGGAAAGAAAGGTTGAGCTGCTGAAAGACTTAGTCTTATCAGGGTTTTTTTTTTGTTTTTTTTTTAACAGTGTCAGTAAAACTAAAATTCAGCAGGGAAAGCCCAAGATTCCAGCCAACAAGGAAGAACTCAATGAGACCTGGTGATTATCCAGATTGTAAAATTAAGACAGGAAGAGAAGCCAATTCTGTTTTGCATGCAACCTGAAGTCTTAGTCACACTGCACGCATGTGAAGATGCTTCTACCTGGCTCTTGTCCCAGGGTGTCATAGTAACCTTGGGTGTGTGCAGGGCAGACCTTCCCTTTCCCACATCACACTGGCATCAACACACCCGGGCTCTCTCGTCTGCACGCGAGAAATGCAGGTCCTGGGAATGGGGTCACCAGACTTGCTGGCCACCCAGGACACCAGGGAAGGTCAGGGTGGCAGCAGAGATAGTCAGCAGGTAGAGGAGCGGGGTCCCTTCCCCCCTCCCTCATCCCAAGCTTGTCTCTAGCTGGAATTCCCTACTTCTTTGGTTTCTTGCAGTTGGGTCTGGTGCGGTTGTGTTTCTTTGTTCCCTTGCTCAACGTGAGGAAATGGCAGGAGGAGGGGAGGCTGGGAAGCAGTGTGCTGCATTCCTTTCTGTCCTTTTGGATTCAGAACTCCCAGTTCATCTCTGTCTCCACCACCTTCTGCTAAGTCCCCTGGGCTCATTTCCCAGTATCAGTTGGAGGCCTGTACAGGATGAGAGATTTTTTTCTCTTTTGGTTTCCTCCACATCAAGCTCGCCTCAGTTTCCCTATAAGTTACCCCTCCTTCTCTGCTGTGCAACAAACCTAATTCCCTCTTTGAGACTGGAAAGGAGCTCAAGGTGAGTGCAGACCATTTAAGAATCTGGCAGACTTTCTACTTAATTTAGACAGGACGTTTTTGGTAATGCTCACAGTGGACAGGTGCTAAGGAACACTGGGAAATGTAGCATGGGGGCCCTGCTTTCCCGAGCCCACCGTCTAACCGGGGAAATAAAGCCTTCTGTGTGGAGAGCTGAAAACAGGAGCGTTAATTCCAATGCCAGATGACACAGGGCGGGTTGAGGGTGAATGTCTGCTCAGTGGCACAGAGATCGCACATTAAACAGTGCAGGAGAGCAGGGGAGGGTTTTCTGTGGCGCGTGAGTCCTGGTAGGGATGTATTCAGTCACACCTCTGTGGCCACAGTGAACAGCATTGTCCATTTGCGTGGCACTGTGAAGTTTACAAAACAACTTGCCGCATTGGATGTTTAAATCGTAAGTCTTCCAGCCAAAGAAACTGAGGCTCAGGCAGGTCACATGGCAGCGGGGAGCCCTGTTCTGATCACAGAACGAGAGCTCTTTCCACTTCAGCTGCCTCCTCTGGAAGAAGGCGGAATGAATAAGGAACTGGGAAGAGAGTTGGAAGCTGGACCTCCTCAGAAGGGAAGTGAGTCTGAACAATCCCCAAAGTACAGGTGGGGTTGTCTGTTAGGGAAATAATCGGCCCCAGGCAGAGATAGTAATTCACCCTCGTTACACCTGCCATCCTCTCAAAGACATGTATTTGGTCTGCATGGTAGTTTCAATTGTGTGCATTAGTTGCCCATATTAAAAAATAAAGTGATTCCTCTGTCACACACACATGTACACACACTCCGATTGCTGGCTTCTCTGGAAAATTGGACTCCCTGTTCCTGTGGCCACTTGGAGTTAGAATGCATTGCAGCTGCCTCTGTAGATGGGGCAGTTGCTCTGCAGTTCCCTAGGGCTGCAGAGGGCTTGGCCCCCTGTAGGCTTTGGAGTATGTGTCCCATGATACCTCTGGGGAATGTGGTATTTGCCGCACTTTAACATTTCCTGCGATACCGGGTTGATGTGTGGAGCGGATGGAGCAAGTTCCTATTCCATCTCCCTGCTCCAAAAATCCAGTTAATATATTGTCCTAGGTTAGAGGATGCATTAGATATTAAACTGATAAGAACAGATACTGTACTTGATCTTAGCCAAAAGGCCGAGAAGCGATACTTTACCATTTACCAGCTTTGGGTATTGTATGACCTACTTGATAGGCAGCTATCATGTAGCAGCAAGAGGCAGAATACCTGGTTTCAAGCGCAGCTCTGCCATCTATTGCTTGTGTGACCTTAGCTAAAACAGTCAACCTCTCCCAGCTTGAGTGTCATGCTCTTTTGATTGGACATAATGATACCCACTCCCAGTGAAGTTGTGTAAATTGAGTTAATAAAAATGTAAGTGCCACCTATATTGTTTTAATGCTTATTTTTAGAAGTACTCAATCCGAGATGCAAAGATACAGAGTGTCGGTTCTGCGGGATAGTCTTCAAAATGATATTGTAATCTTTGAGCTCAAGTGTCACTAGCCTTGTTTTAGGAACAAGTTGCATGAGTTTCATGGAACTCTGAGGATGTTGTGGACACAGGGTGGTGATGGCAAAGAGACATTAAAAGAGAGGATGCCCCTCCCTGCCCCATGATCTCAGCCTCTTTCCCCTACCCTGCTGTTTGGACAGGATATTATAGATATATTTATACACCAGGGAAAGCGTCAGAATTGGAGAGAATTGTAACTGGAACCCTTTTGGAAATCCACCTTCAAGGCAGGAGAGTGTTTTAGAAAATCAAAACTTGGTCAATAGGGAGGAACAAGCAAACCACGCACTTTCCCTGGGAAAGCTTCAGGTGCCTGTTGTGAATTGATTTTAGGATTGTGACGATAACGTTGAGGTTCTTTGAAGATGGCAGCAGCGTGATAAAGCTCTTAAGGAAGTCGATTCATATGTGAAGTATTTCAGGTCAAAATTCTCTTTAGATGTCATGTTTTGGTCTGTGTTTTGTCCCAGCCCACTGAGTGGTTATTATGGCCCTGTGTGTGGGCGAGAGGTAAAGTGGCCGCAGTGACAAGTGCTTCCTGACTGTGGATTCAGGCGTACGATTCTGTCTCTTCCTCCTTCCCCTCTCCACTCCCACATCTCTGCAAGCCTGTCAAACACTGCACTTAAAATGCCATTTTGCCTTTTTATTGTGATTCCTCTGCGAGAGGAAATTGGAGCAACCACGGGACACAGCGCTGTCCAGAGACGTCTGCCGTCTTCTGACTCAAACAGAAAAACCACAACATGATCGTTGAGCCTTGGTACATATTTACTCAACTTCCCAGACACTTGAGAGCTCGTGTAACTCAACATTTATTAAATTGCCCTTGTTCAGGGAAGTTTTTTTCCCTACTTGTTTAAAGCTTTACTTTCTGAAAAATCTCACTGAGAGAGCTGGCTGGAAACGTGAAAGCAATAGCTTTGGGTGCCGAGTAGGTAAGTTTGCATCATTTTCTCCCTTCCTGGGAAATTAAGAGATGCTAGACAGAAAGTAGCTCTGGTTGTCAGTATTATGTGCTTAAAATAGTCTGGCTCAGCTTCTTCCACAAAGTCCTAGCCCTTGGACTGAAGCCTAACATGTAAATTTCAGTTTAAACACATGCTTAATAGGAAAAGCAGAGGGGTCAGCCCTGGAGGCGCCACCAAAGGCCGCAGGTGGTCCCTTGCTCTGGCTGGCCGCCTGCCTTTTCACATTAGCTGGCCCACTTTTCTGGAGATCTGCCTTGATGTGGTGCGCAAGGCTCAACACAACAAGTCTCTCACTGTGTCAGAGGGGGAGAGGACTCTGCCTGGCCAGGCACAGAAATACTAATGAGCTGAGATGACGCCGGACTTCGATTCAGATTTCTGTAATACTTTGCTTTCCTGATGCTGTTGAAACACATTTTTGCATGACTCCGTGATAGAGAGACAGTGAAGTGCAATCCTACCAAGCTGAATTGCTTCTCCGGCCACTCAGCAGTGACCAAGATGCTTTGCGTCAGTGGTGAGAGGAACACTTTGACTATGTTATGGAGACTGGCCTCAGGCCAAACTAGGGGTTGCTTCTTTGTATTTCTCAGTGCAGAGCAGAGGCTGTAGTGTGACAGGTTTCTACCCTGTTAGGACACCAGGGTGTGCTCCTTTCTTCTGGGGTTGTGTTTGAGGAGTTGCTCTCCCCACTTGTACAGGGCTTGCCCAGGAAACTGGAGAGGGGAGGGGGGAGGAGGGAGAGCGGAGGGGAGAGGAGGGAAAGGGTGACAATACTTTTTACTTCCAGAGTGCTATACCCATGCCGTACCCTTTCCTGGTGTCTGAGGAAATGTAACTTGTGTCAGGAATCTAACGCCTCCCAGGGATTCTAGTCCATGACCTACCTGGGGCACATATTAGTAAGTTCATTGTCACTGCCCAGCTCTCCTAAGGAAAAATACTCCTGTGGAAGATATTATTGAGTCATTGGTCCAATTTTTAAGATTTACAATCTCAACAGTTTAAATAGCAGTAGTTTTCAGATTTCTGTATTTTAGGTCTGCTGGCTATTCTAATCATGTGAAGTTATCTGTGTGGCATTCAAAGTCATGTTCTATCTAGTTATTAGACCAGCCAGAGAGGCAGGGAAAGGGCTCCTGAGCTGGGGGAGCAGAGGGCCCAGCCCTGTCCTGCCAGTCCTGCCCGGCGGCTCTTCTTGCTCTGAACTTCCAAGATGCCCCTGTGTGGTCCTCAGGGGTAAGCTCCGTGGCCTCCTGCTTACTCAGGTCAACTCTGCATTTGGCTTTGGACTAGGATAATTTCTGGCAGGTTGTATACGTGCTGGTGGAGGGGAAGAATGAAGACTCAGGAGATATGGAAGGTGTTCATTGGGTGGGTAATCATGAAGGGTCTGCTAATGCTTGTGGGTGGGTATAGGAATTGGGGTGAAGAAGAGGATCTTAGGTATGGTTATGAAAGTCCTGTGTCTCCTCTAGGCAAAGGTAGTTAGACACTAATTGAGAATATCAGCTGAGAAAAGTTTCTAGAAAGTGACCTCATTCATTTATTCCTCTATCCAGCAAAAATATACTGGGTACTATCATGGACAAGACATAGGTAGACAAGATATAAAACACCAAGTTCCTGGCTCTCAAAGAGTGTCTGGTCATCATAGCTACATGATCTATTGTGCGACTTAATGCCATCCTCCATATGTATTCTCCCATGAGAAATTACTTGTTGAATTTAGTACCAAAAAAACCTTGTCTCTTCTGAGGAAATGGTCTACAGCCTCTTTTTAGACACGAGAACCACGTAACTTATCATGTTTCTATTTTTATCCTGTAAATCAGCCAGGGTTCTAGGTTGCAAGCCGCAGAAATCGATTCTGTCTATCTTAGGCAGAAAAGAGGAATTTGTTGAAAAAATATTTAAATCAAAACATATACATTTGGGGCCTGGCTGTACCACTGGCTAGCTCAGGGATATTGGACAAATCATTTACTCTTTTCAAATTTCACTTTACCTTCCATTCAAGGAATGTTGTATGTTCAGAGCGGACCTCACAGAATAGATGGGAGGCTCAAAGACCATGTTTGGAAAGCAGATAGGAACCAAAGGAGCTCTGGATAGGGAAGCCACACAAACTGGTTCTCTTACTGCTGGGCCAAGTTGAGTAAGGTGTCCGGCTACCTCCATGATATTGGGACTCCAGAGTCGAGTCCTGGAGAAAGCTTCTGATCAGCCAAGCTTCATCTTGGGAAACTAGTTCCTTTGGTGTCCATAGTGGAAGGGCCGGCCACTCTCCAGATTAGTGGGGTAATCCCCAAAAGGAAGACCACTGGCCTAATAGCAAGGGTGGGTGGATGCTGGATAACAGCAAAAGTGGACATCTGCAAATGCACAGTAAAATTGATGTTCAAAAATAAAAACAATATCAACCTTCATAAACAGCTCATTTGCTCTTTGTCTTTTCTTGCTTCTGATTTTTTTCTTCCCTTCCCTTTTATTGCCTTTATTGTACAATACTCCTTGAATCACAGTGAAATTTGAAAAGGAAAGATGACTTATTCCATGTCCCTGACCTAGTAAGTAGTACAGGCAGGTCCTGAATTTATCCCTTTTCATTTCAATTTCAGTCATCTTCTCTTTCCCTATGAGTTGATGCAAAGTGGACAGTGATAAAAGTCAAGAAAGCTACAAAACACTTTGCTATGGTTGTACTGAAAAGGAATAGTTCTTCAGGTTTGGAGAAGTTCATGGGTCTATGTAATTGACAGCAAATGTTTTCTTTACTGGAGGAAGAGTATATCTGCTCTCTCTTGTAAACCAACTAACCCACCAGCACAGAATGTTCTTTTGTTGCCAGAAAGGTTGCCATGGTGAAGATGGAGCATGCTTTTTTCAATATTTTTCTCCCTGGTAAGACTTTCTCAGAATCTCACGTCTCTGTTTAGGCTTTTCCCCTCTGCTAAAAAGACCTGTCTATCCTATCATCCAAATGCACCACAACTTAATTTTCTTACTTTTTAAAAAAATGTTTTCTGGGGGAAACTACATATTTACTATAGAAAATTTGAATAATACATAGACTGGAAATTTAGAAAGGAACACTCAGAACTCCACTGTTACGTTTGATTTCTTGTATGCATGTATACATATTTTCTCTTTTGAAAATTGAGATTATATGGTATCCTTTTATATGACGTAATCTTGTGAGCTCATGACATAAAATTTTTGGCACCTGAATGCTGAATTTAATAATCATATATTGTGCAGCTATTTGGGCTCATCACATAGATCAAGACCCTCCCTGTCCACAAAGAACTGCCTTTTCCACTTTCAGTCTCTGTAGGGAGGAGGAGAGGGAAGAAGCCAGGAATCAAGAAATCAAGAGAGCAATCCCGGGCACCGTATCTTCAAACTGATGATTGTCATCCTACATTAAAGATATTAAGGAGTTCAAAACGCTTCCTGCCCTATTTTTTGAAGAGTAAGGGCATATGACTTGGTTTTTGCATGGAACCATATCTAAAGCAACACAGTTCTACAGCTATGCAGCTAAATTTTTTTTAAAAAGAATCATTATTTGTAAGGGTCTCTCTCAGAATATTAAAAAGAATCCAGTTCCTCAGCCACATAGATGCATCTCACTCTTCTCTCTGTGGTCCTCCAGCCTCTGGAGCCACTCTGGACATTTCACACACCACCCACAACTCCTTCCTCTCTGCCCTGACCCCTCTCTCCTTTCTCTTATTGTTTGGGTCCCTTAGTCTCTTTTCTAGAAATTGAGAATCCTTTCTCTTTAGGAGGTGGGGGGAAGGGTAAAATTGTAGGAATTCTGGATTCTTCTTAAATGGCAGGGGAAAGAGACACTACAGGCACGTGACTCTTCGTCTTTTCTACCCCTTTTCAGTGTCTTGTGTCTCTGTCCCCTGAAGTGACTGGTACCAGCATAGCCACCTGGAAGGAGCTGGGAAAATTCTTGCTGAATAGAAGCGACCCTGAGAAACCAGGCAGCAAGACTGAGTCTCGGTCACTGTCCCATTCCACACATGGGCCAGCTGGGGCTGGGAGGGACAACAGCAGTGGTTGTCCCTGGGTTGCCCTTGATACCTTTTGATGTCAACCCCACCCCCTACCCAATGGTGGCCTCCAAAGAAGGACTGGGATCACGTTCCCCTGTCCAGGCATCTTGAGTAACAGGCCCGAGGACCATGGACGGGACTGGCAGGAGCTGGGTGTGGGGTTAAGAACGGGGCTGGTCTCTGGGTTTGGATCCTGGAACTCTCTTCAAGGTTCTGCTGTCTTTGAGAGTTAGAAAGAGCCGGAAGCAAATATGACAGGTGAAATAACCAGAAAGCTGTGGATCTTGAACGTTCATTTGTTCATCCCTAATTCTGTCAATATACAGTCACAGGCGGGAGGGGAACACTTAAGCATTCGGGCTCCAGAATCTCCCAGACCTAAATTGACACCTGTTGTTGCCACCAGTCAGCTGGGCAAGTTACTTCACCTCTCCAGGCCTCAGGTTCCTTATGGGTAAAGTTGGGAAAATATCAACAAGCTCCTTAGCAGATTGTTACGAGGATTAAGTGAACATTGAAGAGTGCATGGAGAGGGTAGTTCAATGTCCGCTGTATGGTCTCACAGGTTGGTTGGATGGTTTTTCTGGAAGCCGCCTCCAAGAAGGCTGTGCTGGAGCCAAGAGTAAGTCAGACGCGGACTCTGCCCCGAGGTAGCTGCGACAAGCGATCACAGGGCGGGAAAGGATAGGACCTGGGAGGAAAGAACAGGACCAAAGGGGCGTGTAGTGACGGGACAGAGGTGCAAAAGGGGGCTCCACAATGGAGGGGGCAAAAGCTGAATATGACAGAGTCACAGAGGTTTCTGACAGAGCCTCGGCACAGTGGGCAAAGGTGGGAAAGAGAAGCAAAGGGGTAAATTAAAAGTAAAACAGGTGGACAGGTTGTCACCAGGCTGACAGGGGTGAAGGGGTAAGTAAACAAAGGAGAGTGCAGACTGGGATTAATAAATAAGCAACCAGCCCAGCAATAAAGGCGGCCCTTCCCATGGAGATAGCGAGAGGCCACCTGTCACAGAGGCTGGAACTGGGCTTGGGGTTTAGGATTACAGAAAGCAAAGCGTATGCAGACGTTCAGGGATTTTTCTGGTCCTTTGGTTGTTTTCCTACCACAGCACTCAGAAATCCACCCTGGAATGACTCTCAGGAAGGTTGTCCAAGAGATCCCCTCGTCCCTTGCAGCTGCCTTGGCCATTTCACAGGCAGGTTGCCGGGGAGGGGAAGATTGGTTCAGAGAGTGATCAGCACAAGTTGCTGAATTCTGGGGACCATGATTGCAGCAGATGCCGGCTGTGTGAACTATGTCTAGACATGGAAATTATGCTCCTAATCTCTCAATCCTGCTTTCTCTACATTCTCTGACAACACGCCCGTAAACATTCTCGCCACAGGAGCGGAGCTGCAAACACATGTGCAATCAGCAGCCGCAGCAGCTACAAAGGAGGTTATGAAATCCGCTCAAAAATAGCCCGCTTGCCCCATAGGCATGCAAAGCAGCCAAACAGCCAGGGCGAACGTGTCAGGCAGCAGATTTTGCTCAGTGTTTCAAGAGGCTTCCGGTGATCCACCACACTTACGCACAGAGGAGCTCAGGGCAGGTCAGAAACACCCAGAGGGAATATGGGCCTGTGGACGGAGCGCCCTGTGCCACTGGGAGCCCTGAGTCCCTGGCGTCAGTTCCCACTCCCATGGAGGCAGTGCACAGCCTCCCAAGAGAGGCCAGACTCCTGCTCTACCTGCCCCCAAACTCCTCAGCCCTGGTGACATTTATTTGTGTTAAAACTTCGAGGTCACATAATGTTACCCCAGGCATGAAGCTAAAAAGTCTGGCTCCTGCCTCGAGAACCTACTGAATGCATCAGCTGGCTGGTCCCTTTGCAGGGTTGGGATGGTCCATTGTTATACATTGAGTGACCAGGAGGGAGAAGGGCTATTTGGCGGGGCTGCTGGGAGCCTCAGGGAAGGTGGGGCTTTGCGGATGTGTCCCCCATCTGCAGGGTGACGGGAAGGGGGATGAAACTTGCTGTGAGCTGGAGGATGCAGTGGTCGTCTGTCTTCTCTCACCTCCAGCTCCTGCTGCCATGCGACCTTTGTCTAGGAATCTGTTTCTTCTTTCTAATTTATTGACATATAGTTGTTTGTAATAGTCTCTGATGATCCTTTGAATTTCTGTGGTATCAGTTGTAATGTCTCCTTTTTCATCTCTGATTTTATTTATTTGGGTCTTCTGTCTTAGTCTGGCTAAAGGTTCGTCAATTTCATTTATCTTTTCAAAAACCCCACTTGCTGTTTGGTTGATCTTTTGTATTATTTTTCTTGTTTCAATTTTATTTATTTCTGCTGTGATCTTTTTTATTTCTTTTCTTCTACTAATTTTGGGCTTGGTTTGTTTTTGTTTTTCTAGTTCTTTAAGAGGCATTGTTAGGTTGTTCATCTGTGTGACCTTTGGCCCAGGCACTTGGGGCCTCTTGTTCCCCTACCTAGTGGAAAGGTGCTCTCTCCCCCGTAGTTCACTCACAGAGGGGACAGGAGCACAAGTCAGGTGGCTGTCCTTCATCTTACTACGTGTCCTTGGAACAAGAATCTCAGTCAACTCAAAGCAATGATTACGTTGCTGAACGCAATTGCAGAGGTCCTCGGGGTATTTTTGTCTGTACGGCCCTTTGTGACTAAGGAGAGGTGGGGTGGGTCATCTGAGTTCTGGGAAGAAGGCCACTGAGCTCTGAGCCATCTCTGTCACATTGCTTTCTGTGTGACTGAATGTCTCACGATTTTCCTCAGTAGAGAGAGGCAAAGATCTGTAGCCCAAGAAATGCCACCGGGCAACACAATGTGCTGAGGGCAACGTGGAGGGTGAGGCCAAAGCCCCAGGAGGCAGTTTTCTCTTCTGTGGGAGCCTGACATGAACCCTTGACTGCCTTCCACCCCGCTCACAGCTTCCCTTCTCTTTTATGGGCAGCTAGGTTGTCCCTGGCCAGGACTGGGTTTCTGTTTTGTCAAACTCACTCCTAGGTGTCTGTTGGGAGGAGAGCACCATGGGAAGTAGCATCACTTATCTTTGGGTTTAGGGCGGAGCTTGGGTTGTTTCTCCAAGTACGTCATGTCATGGCTTGACTCGGACCGTCCTTGCTGACACGCTGTGCTTCACACCCTTCGTGGGAAGCACACAGCCTTCCATTCACCCAGGTATAGGCTGTGTCGGCGTGACCCGGGCAAAGCGTTTGACACAGGTGGGCCTATTCAGAAGGCCAGCCTGGGGCCCCATCGGCCTGCTTCTTATAGTTGAGCCCACACTTGTTTCTGAGGGGCCTCCTTGAACTCGATGACATTTGTTCTTTCTTTTTGGAGTCACTTTAGGGCAAAGAGAAATGAAATCCTGGTCCTTTAGTGACTTGAGCCATATCTTAGCATCAGGGCTGGGAGGGAACAGAATGGCCTGCTCAGGGAGTCACTTGCTGCCCAGGCTGGGGCCCCCGAGTAGTGCCCACCACACACTGCACACTCAGCTCACAGCATCCTCTGTGTGCTTTGGGAGCCTGGGGTGGGCAGACCCTCACCCCTGTCCCTCCATCACATTGGTACTTCACAGAAACCTGCGGAAAACACAGCCTGCCATTGTGGCTCCTTCCAAATGGCTTTGGAAATAAGGAAAAGGATCTTTTTAGGGATATCACTGAAGTGGAGTGTCTGAAACTCGTGTTTCCAGAAAGCTTGAAGGTTTTGACCTCCTCAGCTGCTGTCTTCATGTTTCATGCCAGGAGCTTGGGCGTGGAGAGCTGCCACCACCTACTTGGCTGCGAAGACCTGGCAGCTGCTCAGGCTGAAAATAGTAGGTGCTTCAAGTTTCCATTGCAGCATGAACAGGGCCTCACGTACTCAAATCCTGACACGCACGTGTGGGCCAAGTTCACACGTGGCCATGAGGTGAAGCTGGAAATGAGCTCTGCCGGCCCAGAAAGCAGAGAAGCTGAGGGCCAGCAGCTGTCACCTCCCTCCTACAAGCAGCAGAGGAAAGGACCCTTCTGAGCCTCAGTGACCAAATGTGTTCATACCTGTAGCCTGGGACAAGCTTTAGAAAGATGATAAAAAACAAAGTTTATTGTTTTTGTTTTATGCAAAAGTTCTCCATTTGGCTCCAAAAGCAAATATTTAAAGTGTTTAAATAACTACAAAACCTGAAAGCAATCTGTTAACTAGATGTTGGTAGGGAAGGCAGCAGGATCTCTTCCCTGTTTTTGGTGACTGTGATATCTTTTTCTTGTTTTTTCTCTCACTTCTTGGCTGCTGTTTCCCAGGGCCCTGTCCTAGGCTCAGTCTGGCGTTGACCAATATCTCCTAAAACATAGGGCAACATATCTTCAGAGATCTAAATTATGTATAAGGTGTTCCAAACAGTATCTATAGCATCTATCTACCTATCCATCACTGTTTGTTTTCCTTGAGAAAATGGGCTCTATTAGAAAGGTCATTGTGCAATGCTCTAAGAAAATTATTGTTGATTTATTGTCATTTGTCCTATCATGTCCCTCAGCCAGGAGGCTCAGTGGACCAGTTAAAAGTGCTCAGGCCTTGGAGAGAGATGGGCTTACCTTTGAATCCAGGTATGCTATTTGTAGAACCTTGGGGAATTGCATAAATTCTCTGGCCTCTGTAAACTGAGAACTACTATGCAGGGCTTCTGTGAGGTGTCAATGGGACAGTGTATACAAAGCCCCAGGAACATATTAGCATCCAGCCATCCTTGATGTTGTAGCATTTTTGAGATTCCTAATGAAAAGCAAACACAGATAAAGGACTGGTCCAGGCACAGTATATACCATAAGCTCATTATGCCAAACTGGTTTGACCTTGGGTCACTAACAAAAGTCTCCACAGCTGGGAGCACGTGGGAGGGACTGGGCTATGGGCTATTCACTTCTTATGCCAATGGACATCTGCTCCCAGACAGAACTGCAACTAAAGTGAAACTTAGCTAGAGTCCAAAGTTCCAGTAGAAGTTGCTGAAACAATGTCTTTAATGTTTATATGAAGTGTTATAAATAACATAAATTTAATGAACTATTCAAAAGACATGGCAATCTCATTGGCCACTCTGTCTGCAGGGAGTATCAGCTATTTAAAATCTTCCCTCAAAAGCACAGAAAGATGCAGAAGGCATATTGTGGCATAGAGACCCAAATTCAAGCTTCAGCAGATGACCTTAGGTGAAGTCGCTTGCTTGCTTTGCACCTTAGTTTCCTCATCTGTAAAATAAGGATGTTAATGATGACAGTGGTAATAATTCTAGACGCCATATCTATCTCACACCACTACACCAACAATCAACTGAGATCATGTATTTAAGCTTCCGCAAACTGCTCGTGTAACGCATGGTTGTCTCACTTTGCAGGAAGGTCTCGAGTCCACTCCAATAGCCTTGATGGACTAGTGGTTTCTGGTGTTGGTTTGTGAGCTTGCAAATGAGTAGAAAAGGACCGTAGGCAATGTTTCTGTCAAAGGCTTGGAGGTGGTTCTAGGAGGGAGGGTCCCAAGGGTGAGAGGGCCAACCATTAATCTGGGGAGAGACTCAGGATTCCTTTGGGCCTCGGTAACTTTAATCCTCTCTGCTTTTGTCCTATTTTGCCTCAAACATGCTCTGTCTCCTGTGTGAACACAGGCTCCCTCCTCTCTGTCGCCTTTCCCACTTTGTGACACTTCCTGGCCTCTTGAACAAGGTGCCTGTGTCGGCCAGTCAGTGCTCACCAGATGTTCTGTGTTGTGTCGTTCGGCTAAGGCCGTGGAGCTCATTCTAGCGGATGAACATGAGCAGAGGAGGCACGTGTGGTTTCTGCACTGGGCGATAAAGAACCAGGTTTTACTTCCATGTTCTCTACTCAGCCACTGAGGTTCGAGCATTTATTCTGGGTCACAGCACAGTTTGGCCTGTCCTGACTGCTGTGGGGGACATGCTCTCTGCTTCACTCCCCGCCCCCACCTGCTCCTCCAGTCTGTGTCATCTGGTGTCCACCCTCGCTGCGCCGGGAAACAGTAACTTCCAAGATTTACCGGCAGCCTCATCCTTATTCACCTACATACTGCTGCGTTGCCTTATACACTTGAAACTGTCCTTTTACACTTTTGCTTCATTATTTTAAGTTTAAAAAAAGTAATACATTCTCACCTTAGGGATATCTCCCCTTACCTCCCTAATTATCTGTCTACTCTCTGTTCTGGTTGCTCTTTCTCTTACTCCTTCTAAAGGCAGGAGTTCACCCAGAGACCTGCCTCTGGTCCTCTTCTCTCCTCCCCCCTCTCCCCACCGCTTTGATAGTATTCTCTGCCATGCTCTGGCGTTGCCTCGTTTGCATGAGGCTGCGGTCCTTCCCCCCAGCTCCAGCCCAGCATTTCCAGCCTCTCTAGGTGTCTGCCTGGGGCTTCAGCCCATTTCTGGGGATGAAAGTGTCCAGAGCTGGACCCCATTTTCCTCTTCTCCCTCCTGCTGTGCCCCTTTGACGGCCTATGGCGCTGCTTCCCAGTTCCACCCCGGCCTGCCCCTGGATTTCCTTTCTGACTGCTCTGTCCTCTGCATCCCTCCATCCACTGGTCTGATCAGTGACTGAGTGTGGTGGATTCTCGTGTTTCCACCACCGCTGCACTACTTGCATGTATGTAATCGCATTGAGAGGGGACTAGAAAGACACATGCGGGGCTGTTGACCATGGTTGGTTTTGGGGAAGGAAATCCATGGGAATGGCTGGGGAGGTTGGTGCCTTTTGTACTTGAAAGTGTGTTGTTCTGTACTTTTTACATATTTTCTATAACAACGAATTCACATATTAACTATATAATACAAAGACAACTTTTAAAAATAGGGATGGGCTTCCCATGAGGTAGCGAAACCTTCAGAACTGGAAGTGTTTAAACAAAAGTTGGATGACTTAGCACGAGGGCTGTCATAGATGTTGCAGAAGGGATTCCTATGTCGAATGGTAAAGTAGAAATAGCTCTCTTCCGTATCAGTGATGGCACTCAGAAATAACACAGGTGTAAACAGTATGGAAGTTTAAAAGAGTCCAGAAGGTTTGTGAGAGTCCACCACGATTCTCAGAGATTTCTTCTATCCTGTCATTATGCTCTCCTCACATCATGGCTTCCACCCCATGGTTTAATAAAGTTGCTCAAACTTCAGGCATCATGTTTGCATTCCAGTTAGCAGGAGTAGAGAAATTAGCATGCCTTCTCCCTTTAAGGATACTTTCCAGAGGTTGCCACTTCTACTCCTTTGGCCAGGACCTAGTTAGACAGAAGCACCAAGCTTCCTGGGACTCTGGGATATGCTTCGTTCCAGGTGGCCATGTGCCCACCTATGCACTGGGGATTCTATTACCAAAGAAAAAGGGCAGAGTGAATACCGAAGGACAGTTAACAATCTCTGCCAATATTTTAATTCTAAGATACAAAAATTAATAATAGTTGCTACGTACTGAGCTCTCACTATGGACTAAGCGCTGGCCTGCGTCCTTCCTGTGTGTTATCTTGTTTGATGCTCACAGGCCCATGAGTTCTGATAGGCGCAGCCAGATCCCAGGCCTGGACCTGCTGCAGAGGAAGATGGGAAAGCCAGTACAGGTTGAGTATCCCTAATCCAAAAATCCAAAATTCAGAATGCTCCAATGAGCATTTCCTTTGAGCTTCATGTCGGCACTCAAAAAGTTTTCGGTTTGGGAACATTTCAAATTTCAGATTTTTGGATGAGGGATACTGAACTGGATGGAAATATTTCAAAATCTGAAAAAATTAGAAATCTGAAACACTTCTGGTCCCAAGCATTTTAGATAAAGAATCTCAACCTGTATCTAGTATATTTATGCCCTATGATGGAAAGTCTTCCTCATTCTGATCAAAACTCAAAAAGCGGGAATTCTCCATACTTGGAAAGGGATTTAAATGCTGACATAGGACCACTCCATCATTTGGTTTCCTTATTGCCCTCATTTTAGGTAAAAAAACTTGAGCAAATTGAATTTGAACTGGATTATTTTCAAAAGTTCTGAAATATTTGGCTCTCCCTTTGGCCTTTCTCTCTTTAGGAGTTGCTTTGAAAGCAGAGGCATATTCATGCCTGGCCTCGGTAACAGGCATGTGTGGTGGGCAGAATAATCCATCCCCCCCCAACGTGAGGTGTCCACATCCTAATCTCTGGAACCTGGGAATATGTTACTTTATATGGCAAAAAGGACTTTGTAGATGTGATTAAATTAAGTGTGTTGAGATGGGAGACAATCCTGGATTATCCAGGTGGGCCCAGTGTAACCATGAGGATCCTTATAAGGGAAGGAAGAGGCAGGAAAGTGAGAGTTGGAGAAGGAGGCGTGATGCCTAGAAGCAGAGGTCACAGTGACGCGATTTCTGGCTGGACTGAGCTGCGGAATGTGGCAGCCTCTAGAGTGGAGTGACCCTGGTGACCCCTTGTGTTTAGCCCAGTGAAAGCCGTTTTGGGCTTCTGACCTCCACAACTGTGAGATAACAAACTTGTGTTGTTTTTAAGCCACTAAGTTTCTAGTACTTGTTACAGCAACAACAGGAGACCAATGCAGGGTGCAAGTTAAAATGCCCTGACGCAAAGCATCTGGCATAAATGAGTCAAGTGGGCTGTGGGTAAAAACCTTTTGAAACCTGTGGCCCTTTCAGTCTGTCTTTCATTTTTCCAGTTTTAACAGAGCCATGAGTCCAAACATTTTAATTTTCATCCTAACTTTATCTGTAAGAAAAACAATAGAATCATGATGGAAAATGGCAAGTGACACATGACCATGGTGACAGAGAGCAGAGGGTGGTGGCGAGTGTGGTGAGCGGGCTACTGAATGAACATGCATAAGCTGAAGCCAGTTGTTACCTTGTAGAATCTGGGCTGGTGTTTCTGGCATTTCTAACATCATTACCATACAGCGTTTCTTTTGTTGTCTTGCAAATAGAGAGTTCAAATATATCTTCAAGCAGTGGCTTGCTGTCTTTGACTGTAGAACAATATCATTTCCCACCTGTTCTTGTCACCACCTTAGAATATGTTTTCCAATGGAGATTTTTTTTTGGTTTTGCAGTCTTTCATGCATGGAGTGGCAGGCATTCTGCTCTAGCAGCCACCCTTGCTCTCCGCCATCCAGACACACACGATTGCGTCATGAGGCTGATTTCATTTTTATCTGTGTTCTCTTTCTTTCTTTGAAGCACTTTAGAAAGCATAAGCAGAAAGACTTCAGAAAATCAGGTTTCAAAAGTGTTGCACTGCCGAAAACGTTCTCCACACTTCATACAAACACTCTTTCCTGCCAGGACAATATTCAAGGGGACCTACAAGCACTTGATCAATAGATATTTCTTGAGCATCCAGGAGGAATAAGGCCATCTGGGGTGCTGTGAGGACTATAGACGGCGCAGCACCTCCTGAACATTTTGTTCATATTGAAGGGACAATGTGTCTTGGAGAACAACTGCCTGACCCAATACTTCTTGAAGTTGAGCCATAACATGAATCTTCACTCCAGCAAGACATTTGCTCAGACGGACGAGCATATCTGGTATTTACATCCCCTCCGCATCTTTCTGGTTTGTGTTTTCACTGCAGGGCTGGAAAATGCTGTGTACAAGATGTTTCTTTGCGAGCCTGGAGCTAACTCCACTTGTGGCCAAATCACCACTTGCGCTTAATCTGGCAATAGCACCAAATTGACGGTGAGCCCAATCTCCCTGTGGTTACAGGGCGTGACCAGGTGAACACAATGCTTTCTTGGTGCCTTGGGTCCCCAGTTACTGTGACAAGGCTTCAAGTTCTGGAAACTGTGCTGAGTGGAACTTCTTTGGACGATGTCTATCTTTTGAGTCCCAATTTATTCTGCCCAATTCCCATGGTGCCTGGGTCTATACTATACACCTAGTGGGCCTGAGGCTGATGTTAGATGAAAGTGATAACTGTTATTATAGCTGAAATGTATTGAGTGCTTACTCTGTGTCAGGCACTATGCTGAGCTTTTTACATTGGTTATCATTTTGTCCTGATAACAATAATAATTATTATTACTCTCATTTTACAAACAAGAAAAATGAGGTTTGAGGCCACACTTCTGCTTAGTGACAGAGCCAAGATTTGAACTCAGGAATCCACTTAGTACATGCCACCTGGGTGAAAATTATTTAATTAAAACCTGCGGCATTAGATTTCAGAGTCCTAAATGTGGTTTCAAAAACAGGTGTGCTTTAATTTGTTCATCAATGTGCTCCTGAAAAATTGAATTAAAAATGAATGTGAACACTCTGAGGGGATGGGACATGTCTTTATAACACCTACAGGATTTAGCAATGTGCCTTGACATAGAAGACCCGAAACAAACATTTGTTAAATGAATGGATGAGTGAATGAAACAATTGTAGAAGTTAATCTGAAATTTAAATGTAGTCAGTAAGACCAGTGTATGAAGAGACCTGTAGGTTTACTGACCAGAGTATGTAGTTGATCCTGTTTATTCAAAGTCACCTGTAAGGGGGCATTAGTGCATAGAAATATGACAGGAGGAGTGTTACAAAAACAGACTTTTAATTTCTTCTTTATACTTTTTTGTATTGTTTGGAGTTTTTAAAAATTGAGGATCATCTGTCTTAGTTTGGGTTTCACTTACAACAGAGCCTCATATATAAGGACTTGGTGTAGTTAATTTGGGATGTGGTCCCAGGAAAAGAAGTGAAGAGAGCAAAGAGATAGGTGGGGATGGGGAGGAGGATGGTCAGTGTTGGGGTGTCTGTAAGACTTTTGGGTGGGTGACGGGAGCTCTTTGTTATGGAGACTTGCCTGTAGGATGAGAGGCTGGAACATTAATCCACTGGTTCGCAGTCCTCATTGGCATGTACACCCCCACCTTTCCAGCCTCTGTTTTCACCCCCGCAACATCAGAAAAGACTGTGAGTCTGAAGACAGAAAGAAGCATGGCTCACACTTGAGGTGGGGCACTGTCAGTGCCAGCTGAGTCTGAGCTCCTGGAACTGCTCACCGCAGCTGTGGCTAAAATCAGAGGTGACTGAGGGACATGAAATAGGAAGCATCTACTATGGTATATTTCAAAACCCAATAAAATAATAAAAGAAAACAGATGAAATTTTTGTGAAGCCGAAAAATTGTTTGACTTTGCAAATCTGGACTTTCATAGATGAGATTATTTTCAGTGAAATCTTGATGTGCACCAACTCAAGATCAGGCTCCCCAGCAAGCAGATTGAAGGCAGAACGTGTGCAGGAAGTCTAATGGGGAGTGCTCTAGGGATCCATGCCTGTAAATGAAGCAGGACTGGGCACAGGGGGATGCCGTGTGTGCAGCCACAACAAGGCTTCAGCTGACTCCATGGGAGCTCTGAAGCTGGGAAGACCCCGCTAACTTGGGGCAAGGGGGCTGGGCTTTTATACACAAGCATCCTCGGGTCATTGGATGCCTGCTGGCCCAGGGAGGGGACTCACTTTTGAGCAAAGTAGCTGGAGACAATCTCAGGAGAGAATTTAGAGCTGAGGCCTGCCAACAGGGATCATGGGAATCTGGGCAATGCATCATAGTGTCTACCACATGTGGCTTTTAGCAAACTTGCATTTGAACATCTGGACCAATAAATAACATTGAAAAATTCAAACCCAAGGTAAAAAGCAAAACTTAATTCAACGAGTCTCCCTTCTCACTGCAGCAGGCCAAACTGAAAAAATATAAGGAATAGGACAGGGTTGTTTTTGCACTTGTCAAATGAAGACTTTGGACTGTATCAGGAATTATGAACTGGTGGCCCACAGGGCAAATTTTTTTGAAAAGCCTATTTTATTTGCATGAATAGTTTTTCAAATCCAGATTTCTGTCTTGAAAATTTGGAAGAGCTGGCATGTTGGGCCCATTCTTTCCTGGCAAGTACTGGCTAGAGTACTATTTACTGGGGCATACCCTGTCCCTTTACCCCCGTCCTTCAGCCTGCTTCAGTCATTTGTTACTGTCCAAGCCCCATAACCATTTGAGTTTGTGAACTCTGATCTGTAAGTTTTTACCTAACTCTGATGAGCGAAGATTCTGTGCGAATAGTCTTGCATACCGCTGAAATAGGTTTTTGATTCCCTAATAGTGTAATGATAGCTGGAAACCTTTGACTTCCTGATACAGTCCAAAGTCTTCATTTGACAAGTGCAAAAACAACCCTGTCCTATTCCTTATATTTTTTCAGTTTGGCCTGCTGCAGAGAGGAGGGAGACTCGTTGAATTAAGTTTTGCTTTTTACCTTGGGTTTGAATTTTTCAATGTTATAGCTGGAACCTTTGAGATGCATCTCTTCCTGGAGATTCTCTTTGGGCAAGTCACACCATTTCTCTGTAAGCTAGTTTTCTGGCTTTGCAAACAAGGATCTCAGTGACCCTGATCTGGACCATGAACATGAAGAAAAATTCTTTTGGTGGTCATGGTAGGAGCTTTATAGGATTTTCTAGCCATAGGATATTATTTAAGCCTCAGTGATTCCCATACCTGACTAAATCTCAGAATTACTTGGGCTATTTCTAGAAATTCTCAGGTTCTTCCTGGCCGCTCTGATTCAGTAGATCTGGGCCCAGTAGGTGGAACCCAAGAATATTTATAGTTTCTCAAGTGACCTCCATGGACAACCAGACTTAGGAACTGTACTGCCTCCTTCTAGTTGCTCCTTGTATTTAGTGCTGGTTCATATATTATAAGTTTCTAAGCTCTCAGTTGAAGGGATCCTTTCTTATTCATTTTTTCCATCCCCATCGTTTTGTGCTAATACCCAACACATGCTCTGTAAGTCCTTTGTACTCAGTGAATGTCTAGTGAATGAAAGACTGAAGGAGTGAATAAACATTTCTGAGTACCCTTCTTCTTTAGCAGGTGAAGTGCACAAACTTCCAAAATTATATGTTGAAGACCATTTGATTTAGAGAATTGATTTTATAAATATGGTGTCAACCAAGCCAGAGAGGGGAAGAGTCCTTGCTTTATCTTAGGAAATTTTTGCCTTGGGGATATTAAGAAATAAATGACTCCTTTTAAAGAGAACTTATACTTTTCATCAAAAGATAGATTATTCACCAACCCAATGCAGTGTATGTGAGTTATTTGTACAATATTTCAAAAACAGAAAATTGACTCTATAGAAAAAGAAATTTTCTAAATTATGCTGAAATTTTGCCTTGAAATATAAACCTTAAAAGAATAAGACCAGGAGTTTTATACTAGGAGATAGATGCAGTGACACAAATTTAATTTATTGTGTTATGATTTATTTATCAGGTGCTCTGCCTCCAAAGAGTTCAAAAAGCATGTATCTGCAGAGCACCAAGGGGGAGGTGTGGCCATTCTCCAGTTAATTTGGGTTCTGAAAGGGGACAATCCAGAAAATTTTGCCTCAAAGAAAATCGTGGAGCTTGTTTGACTATTTACACAGCCCGCCTTTCCTAAGGCAGTTTGCCTTCCCTCTAACTTCTGGGGTTTGGGCCCTTCCAGAGCAAGACTCAGGCTTCAGCAGACTGCAACTGGGTGGGAGGGAGAATCGGATTGGCTGGAGCTTGACTGGCTGGAGCTTGATTGGCTGGAGCTTGATTGGCTGTGACCTACCAGGCCTGCACCAGCAGCCTTGGACAAGTTTGGCACTCTGTCCAGAATGCTGGGGATTGGAAATCGATTTTCCTCAGGTGCTCAGGAGTCTGTTAGTGAGTGTTACATGATTTTTTTTTTTTTGGCACTCATAATCATTTCTATCTTGAACTCAATTAGAATAAATTTATAAAATCTGTGTTTTGCATCCCTGGCACCTGCACTTTGTTTTTCATTTTCTTCTTCTTCAACAAACAACAAGATTATAATGCAATAAAGTATTCAAATTAATGTTGTACAAAGATGGTAATGGTGCTGAAAGTAAACCCTTGGCAGCTTGCGGTAGCACCATGTAATAACCTAAAATGTTCACTGTCAGCTGAAAGCCCAAAGGTATGAAAGGTGAGGGGGAATGCAATGTTTAAAAGTACACAGTGCACAAAGGACTGTTTACTAAAGTTAAGCAGGACTAGGGACTGGATAGATGATAAATATCAGCATCAGCCCAGTTGTCTGTAAAGTCTGGAATTACAGATGCTCATTTTGTGTCTTAATTTATAGTCATAGCTATTATGACTCCAGTTGCTACTTCTTCCATTCCTATGATCCCCACAGCCCAGCAGGGGACCTTGAGAAAGCCTAGATGTACCGTGGGCATGGACCCCAGAAGTATAAATAGATTTGGACAAAGCCATAAGAGATTTGATCAGATTTTAATTAATTTAGTACTTAGGCAATTTGTGGCCCTACCCAATAAGGATATTCAAAGAAGGCTGAATTCCATCTAGTTCAAAGGTTTTTATAAATAGGGAGGACATTTTAAAATCTAAAATACCAGTGAAAAGCATGAGGAAGGTGGGATAATACCAGAGTGGTGGTGTAGACTTCCTGGGCAATTGAGGGATGCTTTCCTTCAATCTCAGGCTATAAGTGGTGAGCCCTCTCCATTTCGAGGGCAATGATATAGTAACTTTTAATAGAGCTCCAGGTGTCCCATTAGGGTTATGGGCAAGAATGCAGGTGGTGTGCTGGCCAGGTTGCTCTCTAGTCATTAAGGAACCTTACTTTGCTGAGGAGGTGTCACCGAAATTGTTAGAGAAGAGACCCCAAAATAGTTTTGGATGACAGATGATTTCTTTTCAGCATTGAAAAGATTTGGAATTATAGAATTGTTTAAGAGAATCAAACTTATGTTAATAAAATATTTTAGCTGTAAAGAATCAAGAACATCTTATATTTTAAGCATTATCAAAGTGATCGAAAAGTAGTTTTCAGTCTGAAAGTGGTAGGATAAGAAATCTGACACCATGATGCTCAAGGTTTTCGGCTCTCACCAAGTGCTTATCTTTGCCAACGCTGTCTTGGTTATCATCGAGAGATACTTACTAAGGACTTACCTGTAAAATAAGCTGATTAGCTATGATCTCTTTCTTCTAAATCTAGCAGTCCATTTAGTCGATGAAAAGGAAATTTATAGGAAGGATGATAAAATTTATACTATATAGTTATAGTATATGCTAGTTATAATTATACACTTTAAACAAGTTAACTGTGCAAGTAACATTTCAGAGAAATCAGGTAGAGATATGCCAAGGCACACACTGAAAATCATTTGCATCTTTATCCAACTGTGACACTTTCAGACCATTGAATTGAGCCTAGAATTCATTCTTTTCTCTCTGCAAATTAACAAATTATATTAACACATATTATTAATGATGTTTTGACACATGTGAAACGGAAGACTGCCAAAGAAATTCTAAAATGTAAAATATGGGATGAGATAATTTACTGGGCTTCTGGAGATGTCCATAAGACTCTATCCTTTTTACTTTGTATCCTAGAATGTTGCTCAATGGGATAAAATTGAGATATGATAGCAAAATGACTTAAGATACTTTTCACTTGGTTCTTTGGATGTTTCATAATTCAAAGCAAGAGTTATCAATCTTTCCATTTTAGTTTTTGGAAGACTAAATATTGTATATATGTTAGACAATGATAAGACAATAGTCAAGCTGACAGTTCATCTTTCCTTTAGTCCACAGTATTTATTGGACATAAAATTGTGCTAAGCACCTTGGGAGGTAAGAAAAGGAAGACGGAGGTCTTATCCTTGAAAGTAAATGAATGGAGTTGTCTGAGCTTTTGTGACAGACTTTGGCCCATCTTGGGCTCCTAAGTTGTAAGTTACCTGGGCATGAGGACCTTTTCTTCTGTCTCCACCAGAGCTTATCTCATGCTCTGTAGAATGCCCCCTTTCCCAAGGGAGTCAAGCTATTCATTCTCTCCTCATTGAGGGTAGCAGCAGATTTGTTTCTCCTCGTTTTGCTGATAGCAAAAGGGGGGCTAAGTAAATTATAAAGGTCACTTCAGATGAATTCATCGAATTCTAAGGTCTTCAGATTTCATGCAAGTAATAGAAGGAAATGGTTTACAAATGACAAGAGCGAGGTTTGCTCAATGTTAGGTTCTCTATTATTATAAGTGGTACTTTCTAGAAGAATGAACGTGTATAGAGTGGTGTCTCTGTGAGGTTATGAAATAGAGAAATGTAATTGGTGGGCTCACACCTTTGTCCTGCAACCAAAGAGAAATGTGAGCTTTTTTCAATGTGAGTTTTAAAGTCATGTATTTACTGTATTGAAAGTCATAGTAAAAGAAAAAAATCCCCTGGGACAATAGACATATTTGGTGGAATTCTTGAGATGGATGTGGTGATTTTATAACAGAGAAAAAAAACAAATATTTAAGGAATGATAAGCTCTCCCAGTGGAAACATCTTCCCTTCCCCAGCATGGCATGCGATTGCCTGCAGGCGTTTCTAGTCAAAGAAGCCATCTGCATCTCTCTCTCAGTATGTCTGCTAATTTATGTCTTTGTGATTAAGATCTTTATTGGAAAATTGTGCAATATCAGGATCAATAACCAGGGACTTTGGAACAGTAGCATAAACTCAGAAGCCCCTGCGGTGGAACGGATGTGCAATCGAAAAAACACACTTCTCTCTGTCAATTAGGTTTTTAGGTTCATGGCCTGAGAAAATAATGAAATCAGTCAGGTATTTAGCAAGGAGGGTTATGATACAATAAAATGTCTCATAATGAATTTAGTTCAATTCATTTGGAAAACAAAGGATAGAGGCCAAGAGAAAGAGAGAATGGCTGTGTAGCTCAGACCTCCAAAAAATAATAAATGGACTTACTGTCTCAGAACAGCTACCTAGCATGTTTCATTCCAACTGTCCATAACCAAGGTCTTAAAAAATAATTGGGAGTAAGATTTGGATGAAAAAGGAAAAAACCCACATATTTATTTACATTAATTTTTCACGGCATATTTTTGGCTCTTCACTTCTTATTTCTGGCTTGCTTTGTTCTCTGAGAAAATCTACCTATTTCTCCAACTGGAAGAGAGGGTGAGGGGGAACTTGGAAAATGTTTGCTTTTATTCCTTTATGCTGTAAGCTGCTCGGTCCCTAAGACCTTACAGGATGGAAGGAAAATCCTTCATATAGGACTCGTAGGGTACACCCTGCCCCTGCCCTCTTTTAATACCCCCACCCAATCACTTCTCACCACCCACTTGCTTTGGTAGCTGATGTAGGTCCAGTCATGTTGCCATGGCCTGACACATACAGTGGTGTCCTTTTTGTACAGTGGCAACAAAAGAAGTGGGGTAACGTTTGAAGGGCTGCCAGGGAAAGCCGAGCTTCCCATGAGAGGTCTGCCCGGGAGCCTGAGTTGTTGCTTTTCTGGTGTTTCCAATTTCTCTGTGAAGCACAAAGGAAGCTTTGTGAGACTTCAGAGAGTCTTGAGGTATTTTTACTTCTAGAGGTTATATTAGTACAGGCTACCAGGCCAGAGGTTGAAGATCACTATTTTGGCATTGTGAGTAGACAGAATAGGACCAGCTGTGTTTCCAGGCAAGTCCAAAGAGAAGTTGGGTAGCTGAGGGACCAGCAGTGGTGGTGATAGCATGGACTGGGCTGATGCACATTCTTTTTAGCCCAAAAGGCTGAGCCGGAGGTTGATAAGATGCCTTTCCCTTTACAGGAGGCAATGCTAAGACTGGAGGTGGCCAGGGAACTGCAAACAACATTTAGTGAATTGTAACACTGAAAAATAGGCCATGTGCCCTTTTATTCTACTTAGGGAGGCAGCACATCAGGTGTTGATGTGGCTGATTTGTTCTCTGTCAGTCCACCTCCACCTTGAAGAGTACTGTTTGGGGGTGAATGAAACTGGGCTAAACCTCGTGCCAGGTCTCAGGCATATGATTTTGTCCTGGTGGTCTGCTTGGGCCAATTGTTACCTATCAGAGGAGTCAATTTTGGACATCTCTTCCCCACTGTCTTCAGTAATACGTTGGTAGCTTGAAATTGGTCATGGAGGGAGTATTTATGTGATGGAATTTGTCAAAAGCTACAAATTGGAACTGGTTGATAAACACCAGCACACCATTGTCTGAACTCTTCCATTTTAAACAAACATACTAGTTTGCACTGAGGGCATTCACTTTCCCCTGAGCAGATCTGCCTGGTGTCTCACAATTCTTGCTACTCACCCCTCCCTCTAATGCTGTTTCTGTTCTGCCTGCCTCTGGTTGAAGTTCTCTCTCCCTTCTCAGTTCCTCCAGAACTTTCTATCTGGAATACTCCTTGAACATTCACACACTTCATCTTGTGGGTTGTTGTCATTGTTGCTGTTTCACTGTAATCCCTGTTTGTATGTTTCCTGTACCTTCAACTAGCATGTGAAGGTGCAGAAAGTGGGTGCTGTTTGGGAATCAACCATGGTGGTGACAGTGATAGACAGCGGTGTTTCAACAGAGAGCTTGAGCAGACAGGAAAGGGACTTGAAAGGCATATTAAATAATGTGGTCTGGGAATAACAGCCATTCAATAGAAATGACATGAGGGAGAGGTTTTGTGGGTGTCATTCTGAAGATATTCAAGTGGTCTCATAAAATGCTGTCCTTGTAAGGCTTGATTTGTGACTTTCATCATCACAGTTGGTTTCCAATCAAAACTGCTCAACGATTGGCCTTGTCTATGGGTAGGAGAAGAGATTGTACAAGGAGTAAATTGAAGCAAGAAACTGTCAGTACCCACATGCTGCACATCCCAGGAGATCTTTCAGGAGAGTTCTGGAAGAGAAAGGAGGGGGGGTAGTAGCTAACTCCAGCAGTTTTGGCTCTTTACCTGCCATGTGTCTGTCAGCAGGAGGTGCTTCCTTTAGCTCATTATACATCACTGTCCTCTCGCCCCCATGCCTACGAGCATGTGGGGGCCTTGTTCCCTGATGCCCAAAGAGTCCCAGCAGGGTTCTAACTCTCTGTCTTCTGTTTTCAGAACCCATGGTCTTCTATCCCTGGAGGACCTGCTACTGAAGAGATTCCAGATAAAGGTGACCTATCAGAGAAGATCTTCCATCTAGTTGATAGAAGCAATTTCAAGGAAGGCCCTAGGACCGTGGGTCCCTGGTGGAGGAGGTCTGGGTGACTATGAGATGGGAAACATCCCCTTTGAGTTACACTAAGGGATTATGTCAGAGTCAGGCTTTTCTGGGGAGGCAGGCTGTCTTGGAGACTGTGTGAACGCGTTTGTGTGGGATGGCGTGGTGGATTATGGGGCAGGTACAGGCTGTGTGGGCCCTGCTGTCCCTTGGGGCTGCCTGTCTTTGCTCACTACGAGGAGCTGGAGGAGTCTGGCACTTTCCCTCTGCCTCCCAGTCATACTCGCTGGATTCACTAACTAATTTCATGAACATGTGGAGGGCTCTGGAAGGTAAAAAGATGAGTGAGATGATAGTAACAATAAGAAGGTGAGGAAAAAGGAGCAGGTTTATTCTGAACACATTTTTCTTTCCCTGGAGGTGCCTGTTTGTTTACCTAGAGCATATGTTAGTGTTCTACACACATGGTGTTGGGTAATTCATCTCTGGCAAAGTTTTTGAGTTCTGGGAGGCAAGGATATTTTGAGACTAGGCATCTTTACATTTCTAGAGTTCCCCTATGTGTTTTTCCTTTGATGTTAACAAACTCCTTTGGAGCTCTGGGCCTCTACACCTGTTTCATCTCCCCAGAAAGCCCAGGCATCACTGCACCTGAGAAACTGGTCATTTGTTAAGACTCAGATGCTCCCATCTCATCAGTGTCAGCCACCTCAGAGTTAAACTTCAGTCTCCCCAACAGGAAAATCGAGAGGATAGTAACTCCCTCACAGGGTTATTGTGAAGAATAGGCCCGTGTTGACATATACAGAGCTCTGGCAGATGTGAGTGGTGGATGGCACTCAACCCGGGCTCTCCCTCCTTCCTGCTCTCTTCCCTTCCTCTTTAGGGCTCCCACAGCTCTTCCTTCGTAACTCTCAAGTTTACCCTCTTGTCAGTTTCTGTTTCTGTGTGTGTTACTCTAACTGTACCATGAACTCCTGAAGATGGAGGCTCTTTCTTAATCATCCTTATAGCCCTAGAGCCAAACAGAAGTCCAGATACATAGAAGATGATCTGTAAGTGTCTGTCAAATGAATGAATAAAGGAAGGAATGTGTGAATGAACACGCACAGTCTGGTTATGTGGAGGGGCACTCTGGCAGTTGCCCAGGAGACTAATCTAAAATAGGAATATAACACCAGTTAATAGAGGTTTTTTTTTTTAATAGATAACTCCTATATCACTGAAAAAATGTCAATAGATCTGCTTTTATTTGGTATCTTTAATATATTTATAATACAGAATTCAAACACTTGATCGGAAATAAGGTTACTATTTCTAACCTTCCTCTGCCTTCCAAGAAGAATGAATTCTGATAATTAGAAGATGTTTTGTTTAACAAGCACAAAAAGAATATTTTAAAGAAATATTCTTCAGGCCAGATGTGGTGGTGCACATCTGTAATCCTAGCACTCTGGGAGGCTGAGGCTGGAGGATCACTTAAGCTCAGGAGTTCAAGAACAGCCTGAGCAAGCGTGAAACCCTGTCTCTACAAAAAATAGAAAAATTAGCTTGGCGCTGTGACATGCACCTGTAATCCCAGCTACTCTGGAGGCTGAGACAGGAGGATTGCTTGAGCCTAGGAGTTTTAGGCTGCAGTGAGCCACGATGATGCCATTGTACTCTATCCAGGGCAACAGAATGAGACTCTGTCTCAAAGAACAAAACAAAACAAAAAACTCTTCAGATGCCCAGAACTGGGTTAATTATACTCCCTGGTTTATCACTGACTCAAATAATAGCCTTCTTTTATCTGATGTGTTTATTATATTACATAATAAACACTCCTGAACCTCCTGACTACCCAAGAACCAGAACACTGACAATAAGATAAATCTACCTGTATGTTCTTCCCCTTCTTACACCTGTCTCCTCCCCGTCCTGTAACCATTAATCTGAAATTTGTCCTTATCATTCCTGTTAAAAAAAGGTTTTATCACATCTCTATGTGTGTCTTCATAATATATTGCTTAGTTTTAGTTGTTTTTGTTCTTTGTTAATAGGGTATCATGCTGGATATGGTCTTCTGAGACTTGCTTTTGCCATTCAGCATCATGTTATCTCTGATTCATTCATGTTGTTGCCTGTAACCGAAGTCGTTCATTTTCACTATTGTATAATACTGCATAGAGTGGATGCATCACCATTTATCCTGTTGATGGGCATTTGGTTTGTGTCCAGTTTTATGCTTTTATGAAAAGTATTGCTATGAACATTCTTACACATGTCAGCTAATGTACAGATGTGGAAGCAAAATCTTCATATTAAATAGTAGGACCTTAGACCTAATTAAAGAAAATAATAAATACTCACCAGAAGTTGCTGGAAAACCTTCAGACTTGAGTTGGAACTGCAACAGTGGAGCTGGGAGTGGGTGGAAAGTAAAAAGAAAGAGAAGAAAGAGAAATATTGAGACAGGGAATGTTTGGTAGCTGCAAGGCCCAAGAAGAGCTGTTGGGTAGGAGAGATAAGTCTAGTAGGTACTTTTCAAGTAAAATACTGTCTACCATTCTATGTAAATACCTTTCTACATCACCATTTCAAACATGTTAGTAAATTACATTGCTCACTAAAGCTCTTATCCAAGTGGAATTTTGCTTTGAGGATACTCAGAGGATGAGAAGATAGTTCACATGTGAGTTATAAACAAAGACATAATTCATTTTTTATTAATACCAAATCATCTTTCCCTACCCTCATTAAAATAAATGTTGAACGAATAGTAAAAGGATATTGGGGAAAGAGATTCTAAACTATCAGCCTATTCACGGTACCTACATGTTTTGACCTGACCTTGTGAGCCAATGAATGAGTTAAGATGCCTTGGAATAAACATTATTGGTGTCAGCTGTTCCAACACCCAGCCTAGAGGGGGAAATCTCTAGTCTTTGAATTAAAGAGGTAATGTGTGTGTATGTGTGTGTGTGAGATTGATGTACATGTCAAAATATTTGGTCTTTAAAAAAAAACAACTTTGGAAACCCTGCTTAATTTTTTAGTTTAGTCCTTCGTGTCTACCTGGGTTCCTATCACCTATGTACTGTAAGTGCCATGAAATTAAGATTTGGAAGAGCCTAATTCTCCACCAAGAGATTCTCTACTTGAATTTCCCTTTTGTCTTTAGGCAAAAACAAATGCTATTTTAGGTGATCACAGTCCTAGGAAAATGGTTAAAGCTTGGTGTCTCATTATTCAGACTCCCTAAAAAGTGTAAAAAAGCCTGCCCTGGAGTGTAGGGTATGATAAACACAAGAGTGTTTGCTATCAGAACCTATGATCCCGTCCCTACACGCTCCGCGTAATTGGATAGCTAATAATACTCCTTTCTTCCTTATGATCCTCTCTATTGCAGGGGAAATCTGAGCAAAACTGTGATAGTTGCTATATTTGTGCACTTAAAATTCCTGAGCTCAGCAATGATAAGGAAAGGGTAGCAAACTTTTCTTTGTGATTTTTTCCTTTTCATGAACTGGAGTAAAACCTAGAATATGTAGTGGCCAGTTTTAGCAATTGGTGCCAGTTGCTATACAGTTAAATGTGAGTTTTTTTTTTTTTTCAAATTTTTAACAGTGAACTTCTCCTATACAGCCAAATTTCACACAGCTGTTTCATCTGTGTTTATTGGAAAGGGGCTTAGGGGCTTAGCAATGCTCTCAGGGTTCCATCGTGTGTAGTGTTTCTAACCAGGCAGCACGCCATCTATGGGAAGAGTCTACAAGTTTACTGGCTGCCTCCCTTGCCCTAACCTAAAGCTCTGTCCAGGACCACCTATGTAATTGGTAGGCTCATTGCAAAATGAAAATGCAAGACCCCTTGTTTTTAAACATCAAGAATTTCAAGACAACTATAGAGCAAAGGGACCTGTGTGACTCACAGGTCACCCACCCATGAAGGTGGCCCTGGCTCTGACCTTAAATAAGAGGTAGGATAAGAAGGGAAGTCCCCTAATTCTCCCTGGCACAATTTACAGTGTGTGCCAAATGCTCACAGGGAAGAGGTGCTGTTTCTTTAAGGGCCCAGGAATCCACTCTTCTAGACCTCGGTGAGCCGGGTGAGAGAAGCCCGGAGTGAATGACTGGGATACCTTCAAGATCCTTTCTGTTCCTCAGAGCCTACGATTTAAAAGCGCTTACCCTGAAGGGACCCTAGTTCTAAGATGCCATGCTCTTCGGGATGCTTCACAAGTTGAGAACTGCAGCTTAACCACTTATTAACTACTGTGACTTACGGCTGGTGATGTCATCTCTGCGCCGCAGGTAAGTAAGACAAAGGTAGTAGTACTTACCCCAAGGAGTGGTCATGAGGATTAAACTAAACAACAGCATGTAAAGTGCTCAGGAGAGTCCAAGCCCGTGGTCGGCTCTTAATAAATGGTGGTCGTCATGGCTACTATTGTGATAACCCCTTGCTTTTGGAACAGCAGTGTAAGTGAGAGAAGGGCCCTCTTTGTGTACCACCTGCTCAGGCCCTGGGGTGACAATTTGGTTGAAGGTGTATGCTACCCCAGCAGGCCTTTCCTGATTCCTTTTTCTCCAGCTTCCTCCAGCTTAACCCCTTTTAAATATAGAATCTTTTGAATATGATGAAAGTCCACACACTAACAAAGCCACTGCTGCCAGCAAGGTTACCCAAGGAGAAGCAGCCTGTCTTCTGGGCGTGCAGAACCACATGCATTTATGCAGAACCCCATGTGCGTGTGTCTCACAGCCTCCTTCCAAGCCAGACAGAGGGAGCTGTTAAATTCTTGACTCAGCTTGGAAAGGTCATCAAGATCCATTTGTTGGACTTGCTGGTGACACGGAAGCTTTTATATATCCTGTTCTGATTGGAGCAGCTGGGAGGCACTAGCTTGTTCTTTCCAGGAGAGTGCAGGGTCCCCGCCGGTTATTGCTTCCTCTTCTTGCCTCACAGAGTGGCGGGTGGGGTGCGGATGGGGCTGCCGGCCTGAGTCAGGGCAGTGTGGTGTTTGGGGGCAGCGAGCCGTCTCTTTATTTGAAACTTTTCTAATATCCATGCTCAGGATTGAAGGAATCACAGTTCTTTTTATTATACACATTCATTATACCATGTAACTCAGTATCACAATGTGTAATTTTGTGTTTATTTGTGCGATTTTTTGATTAATGTCAGTATCTTCTAGTCCACATCTGTTTTTGCTCATCCTGGATTCCCAGTGCCCAGTACAGTGCCTACCACATACGGTAGGTGCTTACATAAATATTTCTTTAATTGATTGACTAATGAAAAGTCCTGAAAGCATTAGAAGTTGAAAAAGTGCTTCGGAAGTAGTTTATTGCTGTCTTTCCTGGCCCTGCTGATTAAGTATGTGACAGATACCATAATTATCAGTGTTTTAGATAAGAAACCAGAAAATGCCACCTTTTGCAGTGTCAGAAATATAACCTTTATTCCTCTGCACTTGCTGGAAATGCATTTTTCTTTGGATGAGATGAAGCATTAGGGCAGTCAATATGCCCTTTTCCCTGGCTCTGGATTTATCATAGTTCCCCCATCGAAGCCATGAGGATCACCAGGGAAAAGCCAAAGTAAAGAAAATGGGCCTTCAAGCTCTGCATGAAGATCCAAGGTCAAGGCAGAAGTCTTGGGGCAGGCTGAGAGCAGAAGGATCTGTGTGGTTTGAGGGGATCTGAAAGTCCAGCTTGACCAAAAATACTCCATTAGGCTAACTACTTGGACTGTCACAAATTCCTATGTTTAGGAATTTCTCTTTGGGTTAAGATTTTGACTCTTGAGAAACTCTATAACAGTATAAACATTTTTCTGGGAGAGGCGGTGTGAAGCCAGGAGCATGGTAGCATGAATTATTTTGATAAGTTAACCAGTTGTACTAAGGAGAGGTGTTCCAAGGGCCTATGGGGTGAGGGGAAACTTGCCCTTTCCCCAAAAAAGTTTGCTGAAAGATCAACTCACAATTAAGGCAGATTAATAAGAGAAAGGTTTATTTACCAATACCATGCACATGGGGAGAATCCCATAGTGATGACCCAATTTCCCAATGAAGTTCATATATTTTTATACATGCCTTTTAGAGGGGAGGGGGGGAAATCTGGAATATAGGTAATTCTGTTTAGGGACTACAAAAGGTTGTTAGGGAGGATGAATGGGGGTGGGGAACAGATAGACTTGTAAATTAACCTGAGAGACAAGTATTATGTTTTAAATTATTTGGGGCAGGTCTGGTTGCATTCTGCAATATATTGAGATAACTAGGAGAGGAAGGCAAGTCAGTTGCCCCCTTTAATCTTTTGATCAGGTCAGTCTGGTTTATGCAGACAGAGGGAAAGCCCCTCCCAGTGCTTTTTGATTTCAAATGGCCTGTAATTCAAAATATTCTTTATGCCAAGGAGTCATATTTTGGGGTGATATTTCCTGAGCTCCTTCAGGCCACAAGGATAGTGACAGGTAAAGTTAAATGGAGATTGGAGTGTGGGGAGTTTGAGGGCAGGTAGGAGTTGGGAGGAGGGGTTTTGAGGAGCATGGTCTTGTGGAATGTTCCTGTGGATGCAGCAGGAACTTGGCAGAGAAATGTTGTCAAGATCCCAGCAAGCACCTGGGTATGCTCAAACTGGATATTGTGAGAGGAGTTTAATAGAGAGACTATTATAAATGTGTAATCAGGGTTTAGGGACATCACACTGGGGTAGTATTAGAATATAATACCTTGGGACTGGCACTGGCACGGAACTGCTCTACCCAGGCTGGATGGAGCAAAGGGGGGCAACAGGGCCCTGGAGAGGGGCTGTAGGAGAGGCTACTTACAAGATGTGGTACATAAAAGATAGTCTAGAATTCTTTGATACTTCTTTCCCTGGATCAGAGAGGCCTCTGTGACTGCTTTGGCCAACAGAACACAGAAGTGACAGTGTTCTAGTTTCCAGGCCCAGGCCTTAAGAGATTGGAAGCTTCTCCATTTCTGTTCTTGGAAGCTTCCACTTTCTTTTTTCTTAGAAGATCAACTTGCTCTTGGAACCCAACCACCTTGGATGGGAGAAGCCCGCGCAGCCCCTGAGAAGGGGCTCCAGGTGGGCTGGAGAGGAACAGAAGGCCTCTGCTGACAGCCTGGACTAAGCCCCCAGGCTATAACTGGCATCAGCTTGCTGGCCATGTGTACAAGGGCGGTCTGGAGGGACAAATGAAGACATCGTTCACAGGCTCCAGGCAACGTGAAGCTGGGCTCATGGAGTTGAACCCATCTGAGAAAGCTCAATTGCCCAACACAGCAGGAACACAAACTGTAAAAGACAAAGGCCAGAGTCTATTTTAGGAGGTCGCCAGTATATGATTAATAAGACAGAAAGGAGAAAAAAATCTAAGACGTTTCTTAATCAAACAGGTCAACTGTAAAATGTGATAACTGCCTATGAATGCCAGCCCCTAGGAGCAGCTTTTTTGGCTGGGCCACCCACTCCCCAATTTCCTGAGTGGCCAGTCTGAGGGGAGCCCTAGGGGCCTGATGCAGCAGAACTGACTCTGTCTTTACGGCCCACAAAAAAAATACTTGTGCTTCCAGAGAAATTGGAATAACCTGGCTAAGGAACAGAGGGACTCCTTCCGGCGGGTAGAAGCTGCAGGTAGACAAACACAAGTAGCCTGGGCAGAATCAAGACTGGGGTTGCTTGTTTGTCAGAGGCTGGTGGCAGTGAACCCATTAGCACCTGGAAGGGATCCCTGGAACAGTGGCAAGGAGGGAGAAGACCCTTCAGATCTGCTCCTAGGAGGGCAGGTGGGCTACACCCTGGACGCTGAGGCCGGCCACAAAGCCAGAGCTGTGCTCTCCAATGCCCAGTAGGAATTTTGCAAAACATGGTGAGTGAAAGCTTTGGAAAACTGCCCTAGCTTAAAGGGAGGAGATTACAGCTGGGATTCAGGAGTCTAGCTACTTGGATTCAAATTCTGGCTCTAACTCTTGCCAGCTGTATAATCTTGTTTAATCCCTTTATGACTTAGTTTTCTCAACAGTAAAATGGGAACAATAATAGCACATACTACGTGCAGCTTTTGTGAAGGATAAATGAGCTCATACCATGTACTTAGAGGAACAGCAGGATAAAAGAGGTTAAGAGCACAGGCTCTGGAGCCAGATGTCCAGGGTTCGAATCCTGACTCTACCACTTACTGTAAGCATGATGGGGGGGCAACTTCTTTCTCTATCTCTCTGTCCTCTTTTATGGAGATAATAGCAGTACCTCCTTCATTTGGTTGTCATGAAGATTGATGAGTTAATCCATGTACGGGGTTTAGAATGGCACCTGTGTTTATAAGCATTCTGTTAGCTGTGATTGGTGCAATGCACCGTACATCTTGGTGTGAGTGTGTGGCATGTAATGACCATGCAATAATATTTTCGTTCTGCTAAAAGCAGAGACAAGAGAGAAACCAGTGTGCTTGAGACGAGGTCTCACCCAGTTCAAAGTCAACAGATCTCAGGACTGCCCTGTTTCTGTGTTGGTGGCTATGTGGGGCGCTGAGCCTGGTCTGTTCCCACAGGTGCGGTCACACTGGCACCTTTGTTTTTGTTCCACCTCAGGCATACCTTAGCTCTGGGCTGCCCTCCAAGGACATCGTCCTCCCAGTGGCACTCTCAGACCCAGCCTAGCAGCACTGCCACCCCACCGCCACTGGGGCAACTGATGGCTCACCAGAAATGGGGCTTCCCTCTGCCCTGGGGCCTGGCTATGAAAGGAAGCACATGAAAAGTGGTATCGATAAAGAAAGTGGCTCCTGGTAGACAAGGCCTCTTTGTTTCCAAGTAAATGATAGGGCTAAGGCACAAGCCGAGGAGTCTGGAATCTGAGCCAACCTGGCTGTCCTTTGAACTTTTGGAACCCACTTTTAATATCACCGCTTCCCCGTGCCTCAAGTGTACCCTTCCTTAAGACCTTGCCCTGCAGAGCCCTCCTCGTGACTTGCCTGCTGGAGCGGGGACTGCTCTGACAGACGGAGAGCAGGAGTGGGACATGGCTGTGAGCCGCCGTGGCTGCGGGTGAATGTTCCAGAGCACCACGGGCAGGAGATGGAACTGCAGTCGTGGCCCTGCCGCTGGCAGTTTGGGGGAAGTCACATGAGTGCTCAACCTCCTTAGGTCTCTTTTTGCAAGATGAAGGCAACATGAACTGACTTCGGGGAGTATTCTGAGACTAATTAAATCCTTGGAGAAAACCAGGTGGTAGTATTTACTGTGTGGACGGAGCAGTTATGCTCATCAGACCCCTGATTTCAGCACCTCGGGGTTGTGGAGGGAGCAATAGGGAGGGGCCTCCACGCTCTTTCCGGCTGCCTCTGCTTCCTCCCTCCCTCCCTCCCCAGCGCCCCAGTGCTTCTCTGAGACCAAGAAGAGTCTCAGGAACGGTTGCCCCTTGCGCAGGTACAGGAGCGGGAATTCTAGGAAGAGGGTCACACAACAGGCTGCAAAGTTACCTTCTTCCTACACCTTTTCTTTCCCCTGTGCCCCACTGCCCTCCTTTAGATTTTTATTTGGCCTAACTTAGGTCATTTGGCTTTTTACCAAAAAAGTGGGGCTATTGACATAGTTGTACCACAGCGGCTACCCAGGGAGGCTGGCCCGCTCTGGGCACAGGGGGTTTTTCTTTAGGGGCGAGTCCTCTGAGAGCCCACAGAAGGGCAGTCCTCAGCTTGCTCACCTGGAAAACTGCAACCTACACCTCATGCCCTGTTTCTTAGCTTTGCCCTTTCTAGAAGGTGCTATTCCCACTGAGAGGGCAAAGTAACTCTCTGGTCTCAATCTCATATATTATGTGATGAAAGAGGTGGTACCAACTACAGCAAATAAGCTTATAATTTCCAACGTCCAATCAAAGAGCCTAACTACAACATAAAACTACTCCTACGAAACTGTAATTTTTGTAGCTAAAATTTTCAGCCAGCCACCAGAGGGTGCCCACAGAGCTCTCTGAAAATGACCAAAACCTGAAGAATTAGTAAAGAAAGAAAATTTCCAGTGCATGCAAGACCAAGACAAAATGCAGCTTGCCCACACCTGACTTGAACAGATGCACAGGCCAGCCAAGGAGATGTGAGGCCGGGGGAGGAAGAACCAGGGTGGGAGTGATAGAAATTACCTAGATTTCAGCTAAAGAAGTTGCTTCTTGATTTTAAATTGGCAATTGCAATAGTACTTTGAGGATTGGCCAAGGAAGCATTTTCATTTCCTGGCAAAATACCCTTCCCTACCCACTCCTCATCCACAAAGGAAATGCAAATATATGTAAATATTAGCCTGAACCAAAGGCTTCTTGGAAGGTAAGGCTGCTGCTTCTGCTGCTGCTTAAAACAAGAAAATCCTATAATGCAAGTGAAAGGACAGAGATTTTCTGAGCCACTGCTTCCGCACTAGGGTGAGGCTCAGAAAGAAGAGACAGAGGCGCCATGGTTCTTGTGCTGAGCGATTCTGGAGCGAGAGGACGAGGGCGGCTCTGACCCTTACCCCAGCGGGGCCTGGCAAGCAGGCTGTGTCTGGCATCCCGGTGTCTCCAGGGCTGGCACAGTGGCTGATGCGCAGTAGCTGCCTGTGAATGTTTGTTGAATGAGTGAATGACTGGGAAGTGAGCTGGAGTGGGCGTGACACTGCCTGGGCTGGCCAGAGCTTTTACCAGGGTGAGGGGCTAATTTCCCAGTGAGGAGAGGTCCTGTGTTCCGTCTGGATTGCCTCTGTGTGAGGCCTCTTCTGTGGACATCCAAGGCTTCAGAACAGAATGTGTTGACGTTGTCCTAATAATTGTCAAACTGCCCAGTGGCCCCACTCGTTCACACATTTGCCCACTCGTTCATAGTGAGTACATAATGGGGACCCAGGCCTTCATCCTTTATCTCTGCACGGGGGACCCCAGACTGTCTTAACCATCTTGCTGAACTGGGATGTGAATGCTGGAGGAAGTGAGCATGTTGCTAATAACCAGCAGGGGCTTCAGGAAACCTAGCCAGCAGGGAGCTGGGCTGGGGCACTGGGTGCTGGCAGTTGGGCCATTTGTGTCTCTGGGCAAGTGCAGGCAATATGTGTGCATGTGCCCTGAGTGTGTGTGTGTGACTACGCATGTGTGAGTGTGGGTTGCAATAATATTGCACCCTTGCATGAGGGTCTACCATTTACACAACCCTTTGGCAGCACCCAGCACCCCTTGCTGATGTATCCAGGGAGAGAAGAGGTGATTAATGTTTAAATTTAGAAACAGCTGTAGTTTGGAGACAGACATTATTTTACTTAGGTTTCTGCAGTTCTAGTTCATCACAGAAGGAATTATGATGTCCATGTCTTGCAGGGTATAACATAGTATCTATACATGCTGCCTTCCTAATATTTCTCCCTTCGGGCTGCTTTGATGATAATTTCAGGGGTTACAGCCTTCAGATGAACTTGGGGTGGGGGCGATACCTGACTTGGAAGAAAGAGAATGGTCTTAGGAATTGTCCTGTTTCTCTCCTCTCCTACCCATGGCTAAGTCTGTCCATCAGACTAACACTATAAAGATCATCTTTTCCCCACCAGACTGAGAAGTATGGTTTCTGGAGCTGTAACGTGTTTAGTTTGCAAATCTCACACTGATTCAGTACTGATGATTCCTGGGCTCTCCCTGAGAAGTGGCCCAGCAGAGTCCCCCACACTTTGTAAGCTCTTTGATGACATAGGTTATGTCTATTTCTAGTCCTTTTATTTTTGATTTTCAACAGGTCTTGCTTGGCACATCTCAGTGTACTGGGGAAGGTTAGATTAAAAGGACAGGCTATTAGGAAAGGGCTTCTACAAACCAGCTTGAACTAAAGCAAAGGAAAAGTTTCTGGAAAGATAAGTAGGCTCCTGAAAGAAGCTTCCATTGGATTTTACCATCAGATTGTTTTTGTCACAGTAAGATTTTCTATGGGGAAAAAAGAATCCATTTTTTTTTTTAAAGGAAGAAAAGAAAATCCATAACTAGAGGCAAACGATGGCCCAAACATCTTTGCCTAAGCTCTCTGTCAGGAAGGATCTCAGTGGAGAACAAAAGATTATGGGGTTTAGAAATCAACAGAGAGAGTATAGGTCAGGGAACAGTCTGCCTTGGCTAGACTGAGCATGGACCGAGGGGGTTGTGGGGATCTGTGAGTGCCATTCCATCAAGTATATGAGTGCCATTCCATCAAGTATATGAGTGTCATTCCATCAAGTATATGAGATAGCCTCTTTGCTGTTTCTAAGAATGAGCTAAGGGAAGGAAGCCAGCTTTGTCAAGAAAGGTAGAGCAAGCACTATAATAGTAACATTGACCTTTTTCTTGGGTCTACTTAGTAGACATAATTCTATAAGACTCAACCAACTACTTGTAATTAAACAAACTTATCTTGAGTATCTCCTACATCTCAGGCACCGAGACCTGTATTCTTTGGAAACTGATGAACAAGAGAACAGAACATGGAATTTCTTGCCCTCAAGAGGTTCACACTCTAGTGAGGGAGACAACAAATGACCGGAGGCCAAGCTTTGCCTGCCTTCCTGTGGCCTCTGCTGGGAAATCCTGGCCCATAGTCCACAGAAGGGGCAGTTCTCTAAACTGCAGGACTCTACCTCTCATATGCCACAACTGGGCCAGAGATGGGCCTCCAGTGTGTGGCCAGAGGTTCAGCCCTTGGGTAACTCTAAGCTGAGCCAATCCAGTTTCTTACCTGAGAATCTGTATCAGGCACGCTGAAAGATGAAGACAGTTAGAGGTGGGAGTAAGCTTAACGTTTACGGTGACTAGGGACTGAAGCCAAATTAATGAGCCATGCACACCTGGAGAGTGTTATAAGCAAAGGAAACCAGCCAAGAGAGAGGATCACATGGAGGCTTGGAGCAGGGAGACCTGGGCTGACTCATGGAGAGGGTCAACATAAGGGGGTTGTCACTTCCCTTCCCAACCCTGGTTTCTAGCTCTGAAAACAGGAGACTGCATTCTTTATGTCCTGGGAGATTATAGTTCTTTAAAATGAATTCCTCTCTTACTGAGATAAGTGGAGTGGATTTCTTTTCCTTATAATCAAAAATCCCCTGATTTTAATTCAAATGTTATAGAACAATGTACAGTTGGCCCTCTGTACCTGTGGGTTCTGTATCTGTAGATTCAACCAACCATGGATAGAAAATGTAGTTAGGCTTACGATGATTGTGTCTGTACTGAATGTGTGCAGACTTTTTTTTCTTGTCATTATTCCCTAGACAATACAGTATAGTAACTACTTACATAGTATTTACATTGTATTAGATATTATAAGTAATCTAGAGATGCTGTAAAGCAGTGGTCCCCAATCTTTTTGGCACCAGGGACTGGTTTCATGGGAGACAATTTTTCCATGGGTGGGGGGTTGGGAGCGATGGGAGGAGGGGAGCAGCTGTTAATACAGATGAAGCTTCCCTCGCTTGCCTGCCGCTAATCTGCTGTGTGGCCCCCAGTTCCTAAGTTTCATGGAAGACAATTTTTCCACTTGGGGGTGGAGGCATAGGGGTGGAGCTCTGTGGCCTGGTCCGTAACAGGCCATGGACTGGTACCTGTCTGTGGCCTGGGGATCGGGGACTGCAGCTTTAAATGATATATGAGGGTGTGTGTAGGTTATATGCAAATATTGTACCATTTTATGTGAGGGACTCGTGCATCTGCAGATTTTGGTATCCTAAGGGTCCTTGAACCAATCTCCCACAGATACTGAGTTCCCAGCATTGCTGTAACAAATTGCTACAAACTTAGTGGCTTAAAACAATAGAAATATATTCTCTCATAGTTCTGGGGGCAAGTCCAAAATTAAGGTGTGGGCAGGGTTGATTCCTTCTGAAGGCTGCGAGGGAGACACTGTTCGTGCCTCTCTTAGCTTTGGTGGCTACCCCCAATCCTTAGTGCTCCTTGCCTTACGGAAACGTTGTTCAGTCTCCATGTCCACCTTCACATGTGTCTGTGTTTTGTCCATGTGTCTCTATACTTTCCTCTTTTGTCTCTTATAAGGATATTTATCATTGGATTTAGGGTCCACCCTAATCAAGGATGATCTCATCTAGAAATTCTTTCCTTAATTACATCTGCGAAGGCCCTTATTCCAAATAAGGTCACATTCTGAGGTTCTGGGCAGACATATTGGGGTGGGGGCACCATTCAACCCATGATGAGGTACCAGTGTGTTCACTGCTCGATTACTCACCGGTGGATCAGGCAACAAAGAAGGGCACTCAGGAAGGAAGGGGGGTATTTTTTTTTTAAACAATTTGATATTTTAAAAATTGATGTTCTTGTGGGAGAAGTTATGATTTAGGATTGTTTTAATTTGAATCTCATATTGACGTAGAGAGAGAAACCATACTGTTCTGTCTGGGATCTCTAAAGGTATCAATTATCATACTTAGTAAATTGCAAATATAATGGTTGAATGTGCTTGGAAGGTAGAGTGTAGGAGAGTCTTTTCCCTTGTTGGTGGTTTTATTTTGTTTTGTTTTGTGTCTTGTAATGATTGAGGCCGCTGGTGACCTTAGGAGGGACAACCACCATGTTATCAATACCAGTGCCTTGGGGTTGAGGATTGAGTGGAGATGAGGAAGATTGTAAGTGTGGATTACTTTTACAGGAAGCTTGATTGTGAGGTGAAAGAAAGATTTGGGGGTCTCTGAAATGTGGTCTGTGACCTCAAAAAGTCGACTGATCACCTGCTGTTTGTGTTTGAATGCTGTAATTAGCTCCAACTGCTGTCAGAACTTCTTACGGATGGTGTCTACTGATGATGATAACTCTTATTGTAAACTGAGATTCCTAACCAGGCCTGAAGCCTCCCCCAAGGGACATTCATGCCCTAAGTAAAATAGCACCTCACCACCATGATAACCTGATAGCCAACATACAGAAAAGTCACAGTAACTGGGTGTGCCAGTGCCCTCTCAGTCCGTTGTACAAGCTATTTCCCCTGCCTGGGATGTCCTTCCCCTGTTTACCCACTCATCTTCAGAGCTCAACTAGAATATTCCCTGTATGTTCTACCCTCCTTCAGGAAGCTGCTCATTCTTGAGAGCCCCATAGCACCCTTATGTTATAAGTACATATAGCACTTATCACCGTATTATGGAATTCTTAAATTTTCTGCCTCTCCCATTAAATAACTGAAATCAGGATTCCTGTTTTTCCTTCTTCCAGTGCTCAGCTTATTGCACCCTATTGGGTATATGGTATGAGTTCAATACATTTTTATTGAGTAAATGAATTTGCAGTGAATACATTCAAACACTGAGTATGTGTGAGGAGGGGCAGACACTATTGGATGTCAGGCAAAGGAAACCAGCCAGGAGAGAGACAGGAGAATGGGGCGGACTCACTATGAGCATACATGACCCACCTCCGTTACTACTGGAATCCAGGTTTTGTGTAAGAATCTACTCTTTTCTGAGCAGCCACCTGCCTTAGGGGAAACTTACTCTTCCCCAGCCCAGGGGTGGGTCTAATTGATCTAAGGGCAGTCATATTTCCTTGCCCATGACTGATTCAAGGATGGGCACGTCACCCAATTCTGGCCTATGAAATGTGGGAATCTACTGAGAGATGTTCCTTTTCTTCTAAGAAAGAGAATACAAAGAGATGCTTTCTGCTATAGTTTGGATGTTTGTTGCCACCAAATCTCATGATGAAATTTAATCCCCAGTGTGGCGGTGTTGGGAGGTGGAGCCTAATAGAAGGTATATGGGTCCTGAGAGCAGATCTCTCAAGAATAGATCAGTGCCCTCCCTGGGGGCAGGGGGGTGAGTGACTTCTCACTCTGTTAGTTCCTGAGCTGGTTGTTAAAAAGAGCCTGGCACCTACCCCTACTCTTTCTTGCTTTCTCTCTTGCCATGTGATCTCTGCATAAGCCAGCTCCCCTTCGCCTTCTGCTATGAGTGGAAGCAGCCTCAGGCCCTTACCAGAAGTCTAGCAGGTGTCAGTGCCTCACTCGTACAGCCTGTAGGACTGTGAGCCAAGTAAACACTTTTTCTTTATAAATTACCCAACTTCTGGTGTTCCTTTGTAGCCATACAAAATGGACCAAACACTTTCTGTTCTTCCTCAAGGTGTTGTCATATCTGGAGAGGACACCTGGAAACACCACCAGCCTGAGAGTAGAGCCAGCGCCGGAGGACGGCAGAGCAGAACCACGGTAAGAGCCTGCGTCTATAATGACGTGGCCACTGAACTTGCCTACCCACCGCTTGCCTTGAACATTGCAGTTCTCCCAATCCATGCATTTTCTTATTGTTTAAGGCCATTTGAATCTGGTTTCTATGACTTGAAGCCAAAAGCATTCTAACTGAAATAACTTTCCGTACAGTAAATATTTATTAAATATAACTTGATTTTAAAGCAGTGGTCTTAGAAATAAAAGACCATGTCCCCTCTGAGTCTGTCATGCATTAGGGTTTAGAAGAGTAAAATATGATATTCCTGTGGTCATCTCTTTATATGTCCAAGCTTATTTTGTTTATTTGATTATAATAAGATGGTAGAAGCTAAATTTCTTTTCCTGAAAGATTATGAAAAATCTGGCCATGAGCTATTCAAGAGAAAGTAAACAAAGTTATAATACATGGACCAGAAACCTCATATCCATTGGATCTCTGACCCAAAGGAAAAGTCGCTTTGAGAACATACTAAAATTTTAAAAATTGAAGTACAATTAATTTAAATTTTAAGAAATTAAAGCAAAGTGCCATTGGCACATGAATAGAGCAATGAAAGAGAATAGAAAATCAAGTAGACCCAAATACATATAGAGATTTAGCATATGATAAAGAACTTATTTCAAATCAGCAGGGGAAAACTGAGTTTTTTATTAATAGTCTCTGGACAACAGAGTAGCCAGCCATAACAACACATAAATTAAAAAGTTAGAGCCATACCTCACATCTTGCCAAATAAATTCCAGATGGGTTGGTCAGAGATTTTAAATGTAAAAACATGAAACCATAAAATATGAAAAGAAATCATGAGAGATTTTTTTGTTGTAATTTATGACTGAAGAAAGCCTTTTAAAATATGACACAAATCACAATAGTCACAAAATAAAAGATGTAAAAATTCAACCATGTTTTTAAAAATGTCTGCATGCAAAAATGACAATAAGCAAGTCAAAAGTCAATAGACAAACTGCAAAACATATTTGCAACTCACTGCTGTGCAGTCAGCAAGTGAAAGACCAATAACTCAATGGAAAAATGAGTAAAGGCTATTGTGTCAGGTAATGCAGATTGGCAATTTGGTATTAGTTATCAAAATGACAAATATACATACTCTTTGATTTAATAATTTTATAGGGATTATTTATAATAGTTATCATATCCAAAATTCCATTAATATCATTCTGTTTAATTACAGACACTCATATATGTGGAAATCATTTATAAATAAGGTTAATCATTGCAGCATTGTTTATAGTACCATGAAATTAAAAATAATGCAAATGATTATCAGTGGTAGAGTAGTTAGACAAATGACGCTGAGTTACTGTAATGGGTTACTTGTCATCATAAGAGATTGAGAAGCTCTTTGTATACTGGTGTGGAATGGTCTCCAAAATATATTAAGTGAAAAGAACAAGGTACAGAACAGAATTGTGAGTTACTGTTTGTGTAAATAAAAGATGATGAGTGGTGTCTCATACAAATTCGCTTGCATATTTCTGCGAGTAAAAGTAAGCAGTCAATGACACGGATGCCCCTCACGTGGGAACAGGGTGGCTGGAGCATGCAGGTGGGAGGGAGGTTTTGTTGCATGTAATCGTATACTTTTTGAATTACAAACTATGTGAATGTATTGCCTATTCTAATTCCAAAATAAACATACTGCATTTAAAAAGATATTTCGAAAGAGAGAAAGGGGAATAGAAAACACTCAATACTTTAAAAATGAAAACTAAAAACGAGGAACTGCGCATCGGATTCAGTAAATGCAGCCCACCCATATCCAGCATGAGCAGGACCTCATATCCCCACCAACATCTGCAGCCTTTCTACCAGCCTCAGGTAGTCTGGGACTTGATTTGTCAACCCTTAACCTTTCCCTGCCACTTCCCATTCCTCCTGCCTTAAGGACAGGTCTGTCTGCCAGGGATTTGCCTCTATGTTGTCATCTTCACAATGACCTGGGCAGAGCACCAAACTAGGGCATCCTACATTGCTCTGCTAAGCACAACTGATGGGTGTGACTGTTTGTCTGAGGGTGGAAAGAGTAGTTGAGACATTTAATTTTGGAAAATTAGACTAAAGCAGAAGAAAATGAAGCAGGTCAAGGTAGGAGGTTTTACCTGTAGAATATTATAATGGGATGGTAAGAAGAAATGATAATAAATCACAGACAGCCTCAGAACCACCTTCTTGCCACACTTCGGCTGAATTTTTCTCTTCTCGGAGCTCTGTAGTCGATGCCTTATTAACATCAGAGGGGATTTGATGACTTGTCATATTCAGTCCTGACTATTGAAATGAAAAGGATAGAAAATGAAAGTATGGAAAATGGAAATCAATTGCATTCTTTAATTTTAGTCATTCCATTCCTGGAGCATACTGAACACTACTTTGGGTTCTTTCATTGTTCAGGTTATTAATAACAAAGAGCCGAAGTATTTCATATTCTTAAAGAGTCTTTCATCTCAAAGGAGCCAGTGTAATTCGCTAATTCAGTTACCTGAACTACATTTGGTAATTATTTGAGGATCACTTCACCCAGGGGTGAATTTCGACGAGTTGTGTGACACAGGCAACAGTCTCTTCATTCTCCAGTCAGTGCAAAAGAAAAACGAATAGCTAATGGGGATGTCTTCCTAAAGGATTTTCCCAGCGAAAACTTCAGGAAGATGGATGCTGAAAGAATGTAATTAATTGACCAAAATTAATACCTCCAACCTTACTCAAGGTTTCCTGACCTCTTTACTAGTGTCAGGGTGGAGAGGTGGCTTATCTGGGAACAGGGCCCACCTGTGAACAGCAAGCACTCTGTTGCTATCTCATTTTACACCTATATAATAATTTTTTTTGAGTGATTGTAAATGGTATTACATTTATAATTGTTTCCATGTATTCACTTCTAGAATATAGAAATACAATTGATTTTTTTTATTGTTACAATTGATTTTTGTGTGTTGATCTTGTGTCAGTGACCTTGCTGAATTCATTTAGTTTGAGGAATATTTTTGTAGCTTCCTTGGGATTTTTCTAAGCAAACCACTAAGGCATCTGCAAACAGAGACAGTTTTAGTTCTTCCTTTCTGATCTGTCTGCCTTTTATTTCCTTTTCTTGCCTTATTGAGCTGGCTAAATCGTGGTTGAATAGCAGTGGTGAAAGTAGATGTGCTTACCTTATACTGGAAAGCATAAAGTCCTCTATCATTAAGTGGAATGTTAGTTGTATGTTTTTTTGGTAGATTTTCTTTATTAAATTGAGGAAGTTCCCTGCTATTTCTAGTTTTCTGAGACTTTTTTTCATGAACAGTTGTTGAATTTTGTCAAATGCCTTTTCTGCATCAATTGATATATGATCTTGTGATTTTTCTTCTTTAGTTTATTAATATGTTAGATTAAATTGATTTTTGAACGTTGAGCCAGCCTTGCATACTGTGAACAACAGTCATTCCAATGTTATCTAATTTTGAAGTTCATTTATAAGAAATAATGTCTTGGTTATAGGACCCTATTTTGAAGGAGGAAGGAGAAAGGGATAAGAAACGAGCTCTTTCAGATAAGAGCATTTGGCTTGGTCCACCTGACTGAACCTAACCTAATAAGGCTTCTTTGTGTCTTCCATTTCCTCTCTACTATTACCCAAAGGTCTGGAAACTGCTGTCAGCACTCTAGCTGCCCAGTGGTTCATGCCTGTAATCCCAACAGTTTGGGTGTGAGGATCACTTGAGCCCAGGAGTTCAAAACCAGTCTGGGAACAGAGCAAGACCCCATCTCTAAAAAATAGAAAAATTAGCCAGGTGTGATGGTGCACACCTATAGTCCCAGCTACTCAGGAGGCTGAGGCAGGAGGATCACTTGAGCCCAGGAGTTTGACGTTGCAGTGAGCTATGAGGATGCCCCTACACTCTAGCCCAGGCAACAGACCGAGACCCTGTCTCAAAGTAACAAAAACAAAACTTTCTCTTAATTTTTAATGTCAACTTTCTTCTCATTTCTTCCATCATCATTCAAAAACTCACTCAGAAGGATGTATTTGCAGGAGTGGAGTTGGGGTGGGAGAGTAGAGTAGAAAAAGAAAGAGGTAAGTTGTGATTCTATTTTAACAATGAATGTGTTTGTGCAGAGATGTTTGAGAGCATGAAAAGGAAACTCAGGCAGAGCCCAACCATCCCCAGCAGAGTCTGGATTTTGGCAGCTGGGAATGGAGATAGTGTGCAGAGTGGGCAAGGGTCAAAGATAAGGGCTCAGAGCCACCAAATGACAAGACACCTTCCTAACGGACATGGCTCCTCAGATTCCTCTGGTCTCTTTAACACCTCACAGAGCAGCTGCCGCACCACTCCACTCTTAGACTTATTAGTTATTCTGTAGGGAGTTAGAGCACAGTGTGGAGGAATCAGGGGTGATCGATTTTATTCCTGCGTGGATCAGGGCATTTTGCAATGCTGAGTGGCCCTATACTGCTCACTTAGGCTGGTCTACTAGTGTGGGATACTGGTCCTAGGGAGGACCCACCTGGCATCAGCAGATCCACTGGCAAGTTGGAAAAATATAATCTCAGGAGCAATGGTATGCCCCGTGTGTCCTTACATATGAAGGATTGTTTTTCTATGCTAGTGATTTTCAAATTATTTTAGCCCTTAAACTTTTTTTTCCTCCTGCAACTGAAATCTTACTAGGAAACTTAATAAATAGAAGAGGAGCAGTTCTGATCAGGTTTGGTGGGATTCAGAGACCCATGTAAAGGATGCCCTCATTCCTTTGAACCACCGTGACAAAATTTCCAGGGCTTCAGTAAACAATTTTAAAACCAATGTATTATTAATGTGTGTTCTTTAATGGTGGTTAGTATCCTTACTTCATTTTAAAGAGGAAGAAACTGAGGCACAAAGGGGTTAAAGAACTTATATTGCCAAGACCACATCATGAGTGTGTATGAGTCAGGAACTGTGCTTTGCTGATTTGAAAATTGGTTTAAATAAGGCAGGGCTTTATTGTCCTCTCACCTAAAGACATACAGAAGTAGGCAGTATAGGAGTGATGTGGTGATGCTACGAGGTCTTTGTGGACCCTGACTCTTTTTTTTTTTTTTTTTTAAGACAGAGTCTCACTGTGTTGCCTTGGCTAGAGTGAGTGCCGTGGCATCAGCCTAGCTCACAGCAACCTCAGGCTCCTGGGCTCAAGCGATCCTCCTGCCTCAGCCTCCCGAGTAGCTGGGACTACAGGCATGCGCCACCATGCCCGGCTAATTTTTTCGATGTATTTTTAGCTGTCTAATTACTTTCTTTCTATTTTTAGTAGAGATGGGGTCTCGCCTTGCTCAGGCTGGTCTTGAACTCCTGAGCTCAAACAATCCGCCCACCTCGGCCTCCCAGAGAGCTAAGATTACAGGTGTGAGCCACCGCGCCCGGCCGACCATGACTCTTTGTAGCTCACGATTCCACAATCTTTAGGATGGATACTCTTACCATGTTTATGGTATGGTTTCTGGAGCTCCAGCCATGTGATCAGCACTCAGAAGATGTAGAAAGAGAGAGGACCAAAGGGACCTGCCAGTTGAGTCATTCTCCATAAAGGGGGTTTTCTAGAAAGCCTCCATAACTTATACTTACACCTAAGGTATTAAGTAATAAAGAAAATTAATCTGGGCATAATGCCCCTGCCTGCTGCCATATATAATAAGATCTCTGCCAGCAAGGAAGAAGAAAATTGATATTGGTGGGTAACTAGTAGCTTGCCACAAATATAATGCATGTGTAGAGGGTATGCTTCTAAGGGAGCCCATGTCCTGGATTTATCTCATTTGCAAATAATCTGCTTGTTCTGCCCATAAACCCACAAAGTCAATATTTTACTACCCAAATGTATGTTTTTTCCTCATTATTTTTTCTATTTGGAAGAGCCTCAAAAAATCCCTTATTAAATTCATGTGTCCTGAATTTCATTTTGGAAAATAAGGTGTTCATAAAATAACATATTTGTTCAAATTGCTTGACAAGTGTTTGCTCAAATTACTGTATATGTTTTGGATTCTCTTCAGATCATAACCTGCTCTATGAGGGCAGGTGGGAAGGTGTAGGTTAGCAATATGTGGGGTTTGTGATCAAAAGTGGGAGTTGGCTTGTCTGTCAGGGCACACTAATCCCTACCCTTTGGCCCTTTTCCACACGAAGGTCTTTACTAGTTTCTCACTGAGGCATTACCATTCCCCACCTGCTTCCCTGCCCACCTGATGAGGGTGATGGGCACTGCTGGTACACAATGAGCTATCACTGCCCGTGATGTAGAAGACAGAGACTGAACCTGGATTGGAAAGATCTGGACTCAGTTCTGCCTTTGTGAGCCTTGGACAAGTCACTTGTTTCTCCAGGCTTCACTTTCCTCTTCAGTAAAACGAGGGGATTAGACTAGATGAGCTCTATGGACACTTCCAAATCACACATTCTGATATTGTTTCTCCTCTTGTCCCCTATCCTTTGTCCTTGCTCGGGTTGGAATGTGAGGTGCAAATGCTGCCAGTCACTGGACAAAGATTCTTAAAAGTCATCTTCCCACTTTCTCTTACCAGGAAGCATTGTAGTAAAAATTACCCTGTTTCCTTTAAGTTTTATTGAAGATGTGTTTTCCAGACTCTAGAAGGTTGTTCCTAATGTAGGTCTTTAGCCAAAATGCCTCCAGTTGGATTTGGTGTCCATTTGCTTTTGCCCTGTTTGATTATATGGTTCTTGTCTCCTTGTTCATAGGAAAACTTGAGACAAAATCATAATTGCAATGGGATGAAGAACATTTTCCAAAGGAAGAAATGGGATCCAGATTGTTCATTGTCTATTCATGAGTTCACTTATTATCTGATTCAGTCAATCAAGAGAACGGGGTGCCTGCTCTGTGCAAGCCACTACACAGAAAATGCCACTATGTGCCAATCCCCATCCCATGTGTGTTACATGCTTATTTAATCTTAATCGTATGACATACAAGGGCTGTCAGAAGATATCCAGCCACGTAACTGTTCTCATTATGTTAACAATGGCTGGATACTTTCCAGACAGCCCTCGTAGGGATTTATCATGGAATTCTATTGTTTTTGTCTGCTCCTTTTTTGACTGGGAAAACTACAGAAGACCCTTTCCCCAATCCCAATCATTTATTTACCTTATATTTTTTGGCATCTACTATGTGCTAGGCACTGTGGATATAAATGAACAAGACAGGGTGTATCTGACAGGACTGCCAATCTGCTAATCACAGTGCCTGCCTACTCTAAAGCACATTCCCCAAGCCCGGCCAATCATGAAAGTTTGTGTCCTTTTCCGCAGTGATTGGACCGGGGCTTGGGACCAAAGTAGAACCAGTTAGCGTCTTCATATGCCGTATGTTCTGATTCTGGTTGCTGGAAAAGAGAGGCTTTTCTTCATTCATTGGAGCCCTAGATTCAATGTATATGGCACCTGCCCCACTAATATACTTTCCAGTTTAATAAACCAGTATTTCCTTTTAGCTTAAGCTGTTAGGTTGAACCATATGAAAATGCCATTTTTGCAAGTTGAATGTCAGAATTTCATTTGGTTTAACCTAATAGTTTGAATTTCTGCTGTAATCGAATGAGTCTTGACTAATACAGTAATATTGTTATCTTCAACTTTGATGAGGAAAAAGCAGCAAGGATTATTCATTTGCTCAAGGTCATTCATCTATTAAATATAGCAAGAACCAAAACCCAGGTGCCTTTAAAGCCCATGTTCTTGATTACTCTGGTACCAGTCCAATAAAGTCGGCTGAGGACTAAACGAAAAAGATTGCTACTCAAGGAGTGGACCACAGGCATTTGCCTGTCAGCAAACTGTTTGCACTGGTAGGTGAGAAGACAGGAAGTACTGCACCAGAATGCAAAATCAACTATGTCACTAAGCATGCTTTTTAGTTCAGCTGACTTTTTTTTTTTTTAAATAGCAAGATTTTCTCAATTAAGCAAGCAGTGCATTGATTTAGATTTTGATGCAATCTCTGTATCTCCTCTTGGACTGATATAAAATCACTTTTTGGATTGGCATTTGGAGGAGCACTGGTACAGAGAACCCTTGTTTTTGCTGCCCAGCTGAAAACCGTCCTCCGTTCTCTGGGGACTTCCACAGAAGCCATATCTATGCCATGTGATTCTGACCCACTCTTCTGCAAGTCATAACTGATTGGTTCAGGTCATTTGTTTGAGGCAAGCTGGACCAACCAGATTTTCTTGTCTAAAAATATGTAACCTTGAAAAGAGAAACAAAGGAACCAGGAGATGTTAATAGCTAAACTGCAAAAATACCAGAACAAGCCCAGAAACTCTGTTTCCATGTCTCTGGAATTGGTGTAGTTCTTGCACTCCTGAGGTGTGGCTTTCTAGTCAACACTTCCTTTATATTTTGTGGGATTACTAATATCCTTTCAAATAAATTCCATTTTTTATCTTAAGCTAGCTAGTGCTGGTTTCAAAAGAGCCTTAACTAATACCATTGAAAGATATAGAGATGACCATATGTTCTTGACTCAGGATTATGTTTATAATTTCAATTATTTGCTAGCCAATATGAGGTGTTACCCACAATTCTGTCACAATAACAGCTGGAAAAGTTGCTACCTGAACTGGGGGGCCTCCACTGTAAAATGGAAACAAAGACATACATGGTCAACTACCCCTGGTTATGCAAGACTCTGATAAAGACTGAATATATTGGTTAAAACAAATGAACTTTGTTTAATGGTAGGTAAAGAGAACCCAAACAAATGAATTAACTCATTGCTAACATTAGGAATATTAGCCACTTTGGGGCTACATCCCTGACATCTGCCCATCTAGCTAGCTTTAGAAGAAATATTTGCTCTGGGAAAACAAACATCATTTCAACTAGCCAAACTCAAACAACAGGTGTTTAAATTCAAACTTGCTTTGAAAAAAAAATTATGATGGAGACATAACATGAATCCTCTCATTACCAGGCCATTTCTTTTTAGAAGTAATATATAATTTTAAAAAATGTTTGAATATCTTCTAAGATCTCACTATTTGAAGTTGCAAGTTCTGATAGAGACAGTCCACTCCAAGTCGGTGAAGGAAACCGCTAGCATGGAGGTCTGAGATGAAAGCTTAGTAGCTGGACGTTGCTGCACGGAGTGACAACTGAAGGAGAGGAAGGATGCAAGTGCGATGTTCCTGCTGCTCTTACTTTGGGGGAGAAAAAAAACAGTGCTGGAAGGTGTTGGGGGAGGCTTTACAAGCTTAGTGCCTCGATCATTTATTTCTGAACACGGAACAATTGTCTACTGCATGCTCACCTAGAACCTTTGTGATCTTGGCTCTGAAAAGGTTGATCTATTTTTAAAGGCTACCCAAATGCTATTAAGCTAATTCTTGCATTTCTTTGCTCTTTCTATTTGAAAATAAAAGTGCTGATAGTAATAGATAATCTCTGCCAGTGTAGCCAAGAGGATCACGTACAAATGCTCTCTGGATAGAAAACATTTGAACCTGAGATTCGAATATCTATGCTTGTAAATCTTCACATTTAAAATTGCTTCTTAGTCTCTTTTAAAAATCTAATGATTTAGGTGCAGAGTTCTCTTTTCTTAATTGTATTGCTGGCCTTACATTAAGCATAATCTATAAGACTTTCAACATAATATCATTTATTCAGTATTTTTTATTGTACCAAATTTCAGGGCTAATCTAAGTTTAAACTCTTTATTTTAGAAAATCAGTAACAGCAGCTAATTAGCACATCTCATTCTGGATGTATTTGCCAACCAATTTCAGAGACTCATTTGCCTGTTAAGAGATTTTATTGAACACCAGCACCACAGACTCTCCTTTTTTTCTAGTAAACAGCTCATGCTTATTATCTTATTACAGGAATGCCACTGGTTAAATCAGGCTCTGAATATAAATAGCCATATTACTGCCATTAGGCATCAATGTTTATTTAGTGGCTGTGAGTCATGCATACCTCTTTGATCGGGTTTGGAATGAGCCATTGCAGTTTTTGTTCAAAAAGGTTATTTGCAAAGGCTACAGAAGTATCAGTTAGATTAAACATGAAATTAATCAGCGTGGAATTTTATCAGCCATTTCTGCCGCCAAACACCAGGTGTCAAGAGCATGTGCAAATGAGGGCTGAATATAATGAAGCTGGGGGACAGCTTAGTAGGGAGGTCAGAAAAGATTCCAAGAGGTCTCCCATGCTGAGTGCGGAAAGACGGAGGGAGGGAGGAAGGAAGGTAGGAAGGCAGGCAAGCGATATTGAAGGCCTGCCGAATCATCTGGAACCCCCTGGCAATTTCACATAGCCTATCTCATAGCACAGTATGTGGAATGGGAGTTAGGCGACCTGAGAGCCTGAGCTCTGATCCACACAGCCCAGTGATCTTTGGAAAACTACTTCATGCACACATGTATGACAGCATCCATATACAACATATGCCAAACTTGCACAGAAACAGGGGAAAGTGCATTTTCCACCTCAGTGTTTCTTTAGACTGAAAATATCAAAGAAGACAGATCCATGGCAAATGTCATATGGTTTTTAGTTGGTGAAACTGTGATGGTGGAGAAGTTGTGGCCCTTTAACCGGAGGCCTTACGTAAACGGGGTTCGCAGGGTCATTCAACGTTTAGTGGATACTCCACGTGTCAGGCACGGTGCTGAGACGGGCTGTGAATAATTACACCATTAGTGTTGTGATGATTGCCCCTATAGATTCCTGTTGACCTCGTTCTCAACCCGGCCCTCGGCACCGCTCAGCGACGCCGACACATTCCGCTGGGCGACTCTCCCAGCCACTGTCCACAAAGCCTATTTCCAACATTGCTCACTGTCTCCAGGCTTCTGTCTTCCCAGCCTCCAGTTTTTCTTACTCTCAGTGGATGATCTAACCTTCCCTACAGTGAAAACAGATTTATCTCCATTCACATTTCTCTCCTTCTCTCATGTTCTCATCCCAGGGAACGTCTTTCCTCTCATAACAGGCGATCGATCTGCCTGCCTGTGGCTGGGATCCCACTTCTTCCCGGTGTTCCTTTTCCATCCAGAATCTTCAATTCTTCCCTCTCAACTAGCACAGTCTTTCCAAGTTAAAATAAAAATCCTCCTTCAACCATACCCCTCTTCAGGAATCTTCCTTCGCTGTCAAAGATAAGCTTCCTGAAAGAACTGTCTGTCTGGCGTGCTCACTTCCTCGGTTCCCTGGGAGGTGCTGACACTGAGCTTTGGATGCCACTGGTGTGCTGGGGTGTGTTCTCGAGGTAGCGCCAGGGCTGGGGGGAGGGAGGCAGGACTGCCAGAGGGGAAGTGGCAACCTGCAGGAAGTCCTCATTTAATGTTGTTGACAGGTTCTTGGAAACCACAACTTCAAGCAAAATGACTTCTAGCAGGTCCTTGAATAATGTTGTGTTTAACATTGTTTCATTATCATGTTGATGAGAAAAACTTGGTTTTGTTATAGGTCATTTTGCTTAAAGGTACAGTTTCCAAGAACCTATCAAGGACATTAAGTGAGGACTTACTGTAGATGTAACAGTGGCATCATCCAATTCTAGGAGAGTCTAGAGCTGGGATGGCCTGTAGAGACGACCTGAATTGAAGCAAAGGGGACAGGCCTTTGAAGCCCCACATGAACCAGTCATTGGGTGCACAGGGCAGGCACAGAAACCTGGGCAAGTGAGCTTCCCTTGGGTAAAGAAAGGGTAGTTCCCGCAGAGGGATCCAGCCATGGGCCACCAGCAGGCAGCAGTCCTGGCAGCTGGGGGAATGCGCGCTTCAACTCTAACGGGGGGTTCTGGGCGGCGCGCCCTAGCACACAGTCTGTGCAGACAACCTTCTGTAACCTTCTGCAGCCTGGCTTTCCCACCTCTGAGCTCCAGATGCTGTATTCACTGCCTGTTGAGCTTTCTATTTGGACATTACAAAAGAATCAAAACATTAGACATTTAACTCTCATCACCTTCTACCACTCTCCACCTTCCTTAGGGTTCTCTGTCTCTGTAGATGGGAGACAGGCAGTAACTTGGTGGAGAAAGTCTCCCTCCTTTCTCTCTTTTGTGGATTACTTCAGGGTATATTTGTTCTTTGTGGCCCTTCTGGAGAGTCTTGTGTGCTGAACAAACATACCCACTGAGTGGCCCCTGCCTCCCGTCGCGCCCTGTACAGCAGCAGCCAGGGTGGTAGTGCGGCACACTGCGTTTTTCCGCTGCTTTTCTTGCTCATTTCCCTTTTTTCTCTCATTCTCACTTGGGCTTGTACCTACCAAATAAATTCTTAGCACCTAAACTCTGACCTCAGGCTTAGCTTTCTAGAAGACCTGGAAGAAGATACCACCTTTCCCTTATCCCCTGCTTCCAATGAACTACTTCTACCCAGTCATATCAATTCTAACTTCTAAAGAGCTCTTGAATCGATCCTTTTCTCAGCATCTGCATTGCCACCACCCTCACCTGAGCACTGTCGTGTCCACTTGGACCACATCAGCCTCCTAACTGGCCTTGCTACAGCGAGGCTCGCTCCCCAACAAGCTATTTGCCATTCTGTAGCCTGACCCGTAGTAAGAACTTAATAAATATTCATTGCAAGAGTAAATGAGTAGATGAATAGATATATGAGGGGTACTATGTTGTAATTGGACTACTTTATGAAACATCGAAGTGCTAAGATAAAAATTTTTCCTGGTTGGTGGTAACCCACATAACACCTTCTCTTTTCTTCTTCATTGTTCCTGTAAAATTTCAACAGGTTCTCAGGGGGACTAAATAAGCAGTACATGTATGTACACATACATGGGTATGTATGAAGCACAAAATTATTTTTAGCTGTCTTCATCATTAGTATTATCCTTCCATGGGTTTTTTTCTTCTATTTCCTTACCCCCATCTCTTAAGAGTCAAAATAATTTAAAAATATCTAATTAAAAGTGAATAAATTTCATTTTCTATAACTAGCACTCCTAGGAAACAAAATACAATAGAATTTTAGTAGTTGTCAGCCTAAATATTAGTACCGTTGAGGTGAGTTGTTTAGGATCTAATATGTTTTTGTGGACACAAAATATAATTTAAACTTCAAAATTTAAAAATTAATATTCAATTTAGAAAAGTTGAAAAGTAAAAATAAATCTAACATTTCCAAAGTTTTCAAGTTCAAATTACAATTCTTATAAATAAACATAATAAATCCAAGGAGTTATTTAATTATAGTTTGATTGGTGAGATGGATGGGCCAAATTTCCTTAAATAATTTGTCACATTTACATTTTAATTTATAACATTCTTTTGAACATTTTAGACTTCATTTTAAAATTAAATATATTTCATTTCTTAAAGTACTTCTGCCTAATCTACCTACCAAAACCTTCCCACTTTAAGAAATCTAATTAAATTAATGAATGTGGTCCATCTCCAGTTAATCATATGCATTTCACTTTTATTTACAAACTTTGTATAATTCTTTCAACTTAAAATCCAAGTCTAGAATTACTCAGTTATACATTTTAAGTTTGATTCAAAGGCAAAATCTATAAAATTCTCTGAAATCTCTTAAATGCTCCAAAAATTTCCAGTATAAAATATACACAGATCATTCCTTAACGTATGAAAAGAGCTATTAATAGCATAATTTGGTTTAGTTCAGCATCTCCGTATTTACTTCTAAATATTCAAAAGTTCACAGATAGCTTTTGCCATCTCAAGCAAGTTGGGGTTGCTTTCTGCCAGGGGTTTTGGCTGGGATACAGTTTTAAGGTTTGAATGCTTTGCATGGTCTGTGCACTGCAAAAGATGCTGAGCACCTTTTTAATAGTCACAGTGATAACAAGGGTCTCCTTGTTCATGCCCTACAAACAGGCCTATTTTCACAGCTGACCTTCTGCTTTCAAATCAGATCCTTATCCAATTCTTTCTTCTAATTCGAGCCTGCAGCTCTAGCTAGTTTACCTCTTGATTGGAGTTAATTAATCCATTTACCACTGGTTGATTTACAATTTTTTTCCATTTTCATGTTTGAATATTCGCCACAATCCTAGAGATATTTATACCATCAGGTACATTCTTGTCATTTGTGAGAAGGGAAAAGAGAAAGATATAGTGAACATAATTTGGTTGCTGTACACATGTTGTTATACATGCATATATATTATTTTATTTAATTTTCTCACAGTTGTATAAAGTAGGAATAATTATGTACATTTGGCAGATGAGGAATCATGCTCAGAAAGTTAAGTAGCAATGAAGTGCAGAGCCTGGATACCAAGCCTAGTTTTGAGTCTACAACCCACAATCCGTGCTCTATGGGGAACTTCATGTAAGACCCGGGAGATTTTTAGCTGGAAAACAAGCCTGGCCGTGTGTGTGGAAGACTCTTGGGATTGTTTTTTTGAAAAATTATTTTTCCCTCTGTCTTTTTGCAATAAAGCAAAGTCACGAGCAGTTTGGGTTAATGGCTATGAGTTGGACATCTGACATGTTCTCTTCCCTCCTGTGAGGTATCACACACTAGTGGGCCAACTGGTGACCTTGGAGACAGAGATCTAAGGGCTGGAGGGCAGGAGGGCTCAGTTCTTTAAGGCAGAGTCTTCTTGCCTGAGGTTGCCTTTGCATGCCCGGGGCTTTCCTGTGACCCAGTCAATAATTCTCAAGCTCCACACAAATTATCCAAAGGGTCACATCCAGCAGGCCCCACTGTTGGCTAGAGGCATGCCCAGGTGATGCCTTGTCTTCCTTTTTTCTCCAACTTTTTATTTTGAAATAATTTCAAACTTACAGAAAAGTTGTAAGAATAGTTGAAAAAAAACCCTACATACCCTTCACCAAGATTCAACAATTGTTAATATTTGGCCCTGTTTGCTTTATCGTTCTCTGAACTGTTCGAGAGTGTGTTGCACACATCACGCCTCTTTACCCCAAAGCACTTCAGTGTGTGTTGCCTAAGAACCAGGGTGTTCACTCCCACAACCACAGCATAGGTATTAAATCAGGACATTGTGACATTGACACAAACTATCGTCTCATCTTCAGACTTTATTCAATTGTCACCAATTATGTTCCTTTTAGTAATTTTGCTTTTCAGATTCAGAATCCAGTGAGGAATTAAGCGTACATTTACTTACATGGCTTCTGAATTTGCATAATCTAGAATGATTCCTGAGCTTTCTCTGCCTTTCATGTCATTGATATTTTTTTTTTTTGAAGAGTACAGACCCTTTATTTTCCAGAGTAGCCCTCAATTTGGGTTTTTGTGACATTTCCTCATGATAGATTCATTTTTGGCAGGAATCCTACACAAGTGATATTCTTTCTTTCTCACTACATCCTTTCAGGAGACACTAGATGTCAGGTTGGTCCATTATTGATTTTAACTTCGGTTACTTGGTTAATGTAGTGTCTGCCAGATTTCTCCATAGTCAATTACTTTTCCCTTTGTAATTAATAAATCATTTGTGGTGAGATATTTTGAGACTTTGTAAATAAACTGTTCCTCATCAAACTTTTAACCATTAGTTCTATCATTCATTTATGATTCTTGCCTACATCAATGATTACTGTGATGGTTATAAAATGTTGATTTTCTAACCCTATCATCTTTTCTACTTTTATTAGTTGGCATTTTGTTGTAAGGAAGCACTTACCTGTATAATTTATTAATTAATTATTGGCATTAACTTATGGATTCTTATTTTTATCCAATCGGCTATTATCTATTACTGTAATTCTTCATCTTGATGCTAAAATTGTCTCAGATTTGACCAGTGGAAGCATCTTCAAACTGGTTCTTTCAACATGTCTCCATCATTTTTTGGGCACTTTCATCCTTTCTGACACAATATAGTCCAGACTTATCTTGTACTTTCTCTGGCCACGCCCTGGAATCAATCATTTCTCCAGGAAACCCTGGATCCTTTGGTAGGAAATGTATTTAGAAACTACGATTTGGGTGCTAGGTCTCCTTACTGCTACTGGAGTATAAGAACTTCTAGGCATTTTCAGAACACAGGACTAAGAAACACACACATATCTATTTCTATATTTCAATATATTAAAAAACATAAACTTATACTATATCCAATTTCAATCCAACAACACAGGATTCTTCCCAGCTTACCCCCTCCATATTTGTATCTCCCTTCTTTAACAGTGAGAAACTTTGTTACCAACATCCTCTAAATATTCATCTGCTTAGTACTTCAGCACTAGAAAATAATTGCAGAGTTATTCATTCTCACCCCTGCAAAAAATGTACATACTAAAGTAGAATTCAATATTTGTTTGTAGTTCTTTTTCTCTTTGGATCAAGGTTACATACGCAAAATATTATGTTCAAAAGTTATTTGGAAGCCAAGTGCAGTGGCACACACCTGTAGTCCCAGCTACTCCAGACGCTGAGGTGGAAGGATTGTTTGAGCCCAGGAGTTTGAGGCCAGCCTGGACAACATAGTGAGAGCCTGTCTCTAAAAAAAAAAAAAGTTATTTAGGTTTTTTTTCCCTTCAGTGTTCTTATGTTATTCATTTGAGAATATAATAAGATTCATTTTTTTCTGTTTGTACCCTATTTTAGGTTTCTCATCCACCTCCATTTTTGTTGGTTTAATTATGTTTTTGAGTAAATAAAACAGTAATATGCTTCCAAAAGCCAAAATAATACCAAAAAATATATTGCAAGATTTTTCACTCTGTCCTCTATCCCTTACACCTTTTTTTAACCCTATGCCCTGTGGATAACCAAAGTTAGTTTCTCATTTATTCTTCCTGTTTCTTTTTGCAAAAATAAGTAGATACATGTGTATTTTCTTATTTAACCTTTATTTTCTTACATGAAAGGTAGCATACCATCTATACTCTTTGCACTTTACTTTTTAGCTTAAATTTTAGCTTGGGATGATATTCTGTAAATCATTCCGTATCATCTCCTAGAGATCTTTCTCATTCTTTTTTACAGCCATGCAGCGCTCCCTTGAATGGATGTGCCATAGTTTATTCAATTATTCTTCTAAGTGTAGAATTTATGTTGCTCCCAAATTTTGCAATCACAAATATTGCTACTATGAATAACTGCTGATGTGTCTTTTTTATAATGGTAGAGGAATAGTTTAAAGGTAAAGGCATAAAAGTGGGATTGCTGATCAAAAGGTAAATGTGTGTAGTTAGATATTGCAAATTCTCTGCTATCAATGTTGTGCCATGTTTGCATTTCTACCAGGAATGTATGAGGTAGAATATTCCCCTATAGCCTTGCCAGCAGAATGTTTTGTCAAAGTTTTTAATTCTCGACAACTTTTTGGTAGGGGAAAAAAAAGCTATTTTAGTATTGTTTTAATTTGTATTTCTCTTATTATTTTGGATTTCAACACATTACTACATGTTTATAAATTGTTTTTATGTCTTTTCCATAAATTATCTGTTTATATCTCTTACCATCAGATTTTTCATCATTTATCCCTGTTTCTTAGAGTTCTACGTATACTATGTGTATTATGTTAATAGCCCTAATATATGAAGATCTCTCTATCTCTACCATTTTCCTCATCTCTATTTTTATCTTTGTCTCCTTTTACAAAAGGACACAAATTCTCCCTCTCTCTTACTTTTTTGGGCACATTTTTATAGTAACGTTGTAGAGACTCTTAATGACTAGGATCTTTGCCTGGATAATTACTGGTGAACAGAGACCTTTGAAAGATGCTAGAAAATCATATTCACCTTTGACCTTGGGGATTTTGCTAAGCAATATATTGCTTGTCCAGCAGACAGTTAAAGGGTAATGCCCACTGGGAAGAAAAGAATATTTTGAAATCAAAGCATCACTGGAACACAGACCAGAAAACTCTTCAGGGGGCGGGCAGTGACCGCATTTTCTGCAGCAGTTTGCCTCCTCTGCCTACACCCTCAGACTGAGTCGGAGGGCTCTGCTTGGGGAAGGACTGGAGGAAGTAAGGCCACATGATTCCAGGCCAACGTCAGCAGCTGGGACCCCTGTGTGTGTGCATTAGGTGAGAGATGGTTGAGTCATACAACCAAAGAATTTGAAACTTACGGGAGAGCTTACAGATTACCTGCACTTAAAGCCAATCCAGCCTCCTCAGTTTACAGGCAGGAAGAAGAGGCTCAGAGAGGTAGTAGCTTGCCCAGAGTCACAAACTGAGTTATACTGAGAACTACATAAGCCTTAGAACTAATTCTTAAATATCAATACATAAAACTAATAAACCATTTCAAAAATAATCCGTGTTGAAATATCTATATTCAAATGAATTTTATATTTTACAGTTGTCATTCTGGTGAGCTATGCACTCAATTCTAGGAACTGCCACAGCCAGAACTTTTCTGAAATTCTCTTATCAGTGGGAAGCTGAAAACGTGTTTTGGCTGGTCTGCATACTCATTCATTCGTTTTAGTAATACTGGCACATTGTCCTGATTTTTCTTTTTTGTTCTTTTAGACTTAAGTCAGTCTTCTATTAGCAAAGAGTTTTTTGTTTTGTTTTTAAATAGATCTCAGTATAAATAATTGTTTGTTTTCTTTAATTACATTCTAAAGATACACCCGAATTAACTTAATTGGACTCCTGTGTTTCCTAAGTCTTCTAGATAACCCATTTCTACCTAGATTAATCCAATCTATTATGTTAGTGTTTCCCAAACTGATAATCACCTGGAGTGCTCGTTAGGCATACATATTCAAACCCACCCCACACTTCCCAAATCAGAATCTCTACTTGATTGAAAATGCACAATTTTAACAATTTAACATGAATGCAAATTTTGGAAAATGATGATTCTATGTTAGTTTTGGGAGTCTAACTCTCTGCTGGCAGCTTTAGCCCAAATCCTCTTACATGTGGATTATCCCCAGGCTCTGAGGGCAATGCCAATAAAACTTTTTGGTGTATGGCAGAATCATTGGAATAAATGTATAGTTTACTAACACAGGCAATTCCTTACCACGGTGGTGGCTACTTTGAGAGGGAGAGAGCTCCTGAGAACGATGGGGTTTGTGTATGTCAAATCAGTTACAGTACTTTAGAATGACAGCGATTATTCAGGAAATGAGGGAGGCAATGGGAGTTGGCTCTCTCAACACTGCCATTGCAAAGTTAGATGACCAAGGCAGTCATTCCTCAGTCATCAAGATCTGTTGATGAGAGCACTTGACCAAGCATTAACACCAGGGCTGATTCTATGACACCAACAACACAGGTGCTGTTCTGGACAGACTGACATCTCGGTTTGGGCTACTGCCTTCCATGACTACCAGTAGGCCTGTTTGTTTCAGCCTCTCAGGAATTCACCCTTTTGATTTCTATCCTTAATCTTTGAATATCTTGCTTTTCCTTCTTTAACACTTAAAATTTAATAAATGAATGGGAAGTCTAGAATGATTACACTGTGGGGTGGGGAAGCAGGATGGAACACTACTAGGAAAAATAAATACTCAACCAAGTTGTCAAGGCTATAAAAATGCTTAAGTAACACTTCCTGCTCTACAGGAACATAGGTCTGCTTGGGGGAATAAAACAAATAAATTACCATTAAAACTTGGCAATGAGAATAGCCAAGGAAAGACAGGTATAAAGAGAGCGTTTGTGTTGCAGTAATTACAACAGTTGGTACTGGTGTAGGAATAGATAGGTTAATGAAATGGAATAGTGAGCATAAAAATAGACCCAAGTATACAAAAATAATATTTGATAAGTTTTATTTCATATTGGTAGGGAAAATAAAGATTACTCAATAAAGTATTTTAAGACAACTGTCTAGACTTTTGGAAAATAAATTAAGCTGAATCCTTACCTCACTCCTCATACCAAATTAATTCCAAATGAATTTAAATGAAAAAAATTAAACCATAAGTATATTAGAGAAAACAGAGGTAAGAGGCTTTCTAATCTTCAGTACACAGGCTTTTCCAAGCATGAAACAAAGTAATCTAGTGGTCTTTATAAAAATGTGATTTTTAATACTTAAAAATCTAAAACATACCATAAACCAAGTCAAAGACCAACAGACATGGGAAAAATATTTGGATCACATATGACAGATAAATGGCTGATATTCATAATATTCAAAGAGCTCTTAACAAGTTAATAGAAAGAAGAAGAACTCAACAGAAGGATAAAAGAGGCATGAATTGGGCATTCATAATAGAAGAAATATAAATGGCCAATAGGCAAATAAAAATATTTTTCAACAATTAAAGAAATGTAAATTAAAGCATTTTTTTAACCAATTTGATTAGAAATGAGATTTTAGTGAGATGTTTTGCCGATTTGATTGGAAAATATATTTTTACTTGATAAAATGTCTAGCGAGATTCACTAAGATGGAGTATAAATTGATATATACTTTCAGGAACAACTTGGCAACATTTGTTTAAAATGAAAATGTGGATTCTGATTCAGAAATTCTCGGGTAAAGTTACAAGCTTATTCAAATAACTGTACAAAGGTGCACACACAAGGTTATTCATTGTAGCACTAGCTATGTGAAAGACTGGCAACAATCAGTAAGTTTAAATAAATTATAGTGTATCCCTACAATGGGATAGAATAAAAGGCCTCCAATCTGTTAAGAACTGCAATGGGTAGTTGCTTCAATGAAAATTTTGTTAAAATGGGAAATCATAAAAGTGATACAGTTTAAATGTAATATTTTGACCTAAATTATCTAAAAGTAGAATTATTCATCAATCTTTCCGTGCTAAGACAAGGCTCTTCTTTGAGTAAGGGTTTGCTGACGAGAGGTCTACTCACCTTTCTTGCTTAAGCCACATCTGTCTCTTCTCACTTTCTCAATCTTGTCTCTTACTTTTTTCCAACTTTCTTACGCTGGCCTCTGTTGTTCCAGCTTGCTAAACTTTCCTACTTCATGGCCTTCTCACTAATTATCCTCTCTTCTTCCCTTCTCCAGCCTCTCTGCATGGTTGGCTGGTTCTTGTGCCTTTCAATGTCACTTCCTCATAGACACCTTTCAGAGACATCCCTCACTGCCCTGTGTGAGGTTCCAGTGAAAAGACAGTTGTCTATGAACCAGGGAGTTGGCCCTTATCAGATACCAAATCTGCTGGTGCCATGATCTTGGACTTCCTTGTCACCAGAACTGTGAGAAATACATTTCTGTTGTTTACAAGCCATCAGTCCATGGTGTTTTGTTGTAGCAGCCTGAATGGACTGAGACACTGAGCAATTACAAAATCTTAGGTTGACTCTAGCTTTGGCCTGATCTGCAGAGAGAGCGTAAGCACAGTGCAGAGTTGTCTCCCCGGGAGGCAAAGTGGCCACTTGCCTATTAGTCCTATGCTGAGGGCTGCCTTCAGGTGAGGTTGCTCTTGTAGGGGCGATTCTCTGGAGAAAAGGAGCAGCTGGGAGCCTTAGCCTCCATACTCACGGCAGCTGCCCAGTAGAGCTTTTTCAGAGGGCACACAATACTCCACGACTGGGGCCAGAAAGATTGTTGTGCCAGTGGTTTAAGCTAATGAGTGTCCACTTGTGGAGGGACAGTTTGTGCTATGATCTGAATGTTGGTCTTCCCCTGAAATTCCTATGTTGGCACTTAATACCCGATGTGATAGTATTAGGGGTGGAGTGTTTGCGGAGTGATTAAGTCATGAGGGCTCCATCCTCACGAATGAGATTAGTGCCCTTATAAAAGAGGCTCTTGGGAGCCCCTTTGCCCCTTTTGCCATGTGAAGGCGCCAATTATGAAGCCCTCGTCAGACGCCAAATCTGCCAATGCCTTGGTATTGGACTTTGCAGCTTTCAGAACTGTGAGCAATGAATTTCTGTGTTTATAAATTACCCAGCCTAACGTTTTTTTATAGCAGCCTGAACGAACTAAGACAGGTAGGGTTAATCCCACCCAACGAAAATTACTGAGAAATGTGTAAGAATGGGGAATGGGGAGAAAGTATTGCGATCAGGCACCTGAAAAATGTCCCTACACCTCCTACCCTTAATTACTTGTTACTATATCACCCTGTTTATTTCCTTCAGAGAACTTTCCCTAATATGTAATTCTCATTTATTTATTGTCTGTCTGACTACTAGAATGTAAGTTCCATGAAAATAGAAACTTTATTTCTTTTGCTCACTGCTATAGCCCAAGAACCTACTGGTATGTCTGGTACCTGGTATGAACCCAGTAAATATTGATTGCATTCCAGACAGGACTTTAAATGTGCAGAGGCATGGAGATAAGAAGGAAAATAAAATAGGTAAAGAAGAGAATTCTAGACCTGTGGTTATCAAACTGTGGTCCCTGGACCAGCAGCATCAACTTTGCCTGGGAACTAGTTAGAAATGCAAAGTCTCAAGCCCCGCTCCAGCCCTAGTGAGTCAGCAGTTCCGGGGATGGGGCCTAGTAATCTTCCTTTAACAGGCCTGCCAGGTGATTTTGATGCCCAGCTGAGTTTGAGAACCACTGCTGTAGACCAATTTAACTAAAATGGGATTCATGCAAGGTAGACAGTGGTAGATAAAGTGTTAAGGGAAATTCAGAACCACATTATTGTGGCAGTGCAATATGTTAAAATTTTAATGTGATTCCCCTAGTGGTGGTGGCTTATTTTTACTTCTCTGAAACACAATCATGAAAAGGAAGAAAATGCAATTTGTCCTCCTTTTTTATTGGAAGAGCCATTAGTTCTTTGGAATCTGGACACCCATGCTGATGATTGGGAGATAGGAGTGGGTGAGTTAATGGTGTTTTGATTTTTCAGGCCAGGAGGGAATGTGCCCCTCCCTAAGGACACACCTGCTGACTCTCAACCTCACCCCATCCACAACTAGCTCCTTGCCCTGTGCACACACAGTTTTTACAAATAAACTTAATTCCTAAAACATAGTTTTAGATTATGTAGAAAAACTGCAAAGACAGTACAGAGAGTTCCCATAACCCTGCACCCAGCTTCTCCTGTTATTAATATCTTACATTAGTATGGTACATTTGTCACACTTAATAATATTAACACATTATTATTAGCTAAAGTCCACTCTTTATTTAGATTTCCTTAGTGTTTATCTAATGTTCTTTTTTCTGTTCCAAGATCCACACCCAGGATATCGTCTTACTTTCAGTTGTCATGTCTCCTTAGGCTTCTTTTGGCTGTGACGATTTTTCAGACTTTTCTTATTTTTGATGACCTTGACAGTTTTGAGGAGTACTGGTTGGATATTTTGTAGAATATCCACTTGGATCTGCTCAATGTTTTCCTTATGATCAGACTGGCATTGTGGTTTGGGGAGGTAGACCACAAATCGTAGCTGTTGTTTTCATCATATATCAGGGCACATGCTATCAACGTGATTTATCACTGTTGTTGTGGATCCTGACCCGGAGCCTAAGGTAGGCTAGCCATGGAAGGAGGATGGATTTGTGAAATGTTACACAGGGATTTCAGAACTTGACATTTACTTAGATTTGGGGAGTAAATGGAGTAAATTAGATTTGGTTGGAGTGAAAGGAAAAAGAGGGAGAAGACGCAAAATATTTGCCAAGGTTTCTAATATGGGTGACTGGGCACCTGGCTAGTATATGACAAATACAGCTGAGGTGCCAGTGATGCGTTCAGGTAGAGAAACTTAGTCTGCAGTTGACCTTCTCCCTTTGGATCTGGGGAAGCCTCAGGGCAAGGAGGGATCCGTGGCTGAGGCTCTCACTGCCCTGGAACACAGGGGTAGAGAGATGTGATTGACACACAGTCCTTGCTGACTGCACCTGCCGCTCAAAGCATCCAGGAGAGTTCCTCCCAGAATGATTTGTACAGTCATCTGGAGGTGACAGCAGGGGCTTTCTAGGACCTTGTGCTCCGAGTTTGGGGTTATGGTGGGAGGACTAGGGGCATTCCTCAGTATTCTCCTAGCTGCTTATTAATAGTTATTTGGAAAAGCAGTGGATGCTTGAAGTCAGTTAGAACTGTGACTGAAATCTTCCAGAAGGACACCCATTTCCTAAGATGCATTTGATTCTAGAAGGAATTGAAGGACACATTAAACTGTTAATAGTGTTTAACTCTGGGTGGTGGGTTTAGGGGTTGTATTAGTTTTCTAGGGCTGGTTAATAAAGTACCACAAACCAAGTGGCTTAGAACAACAGAAATTTATCATCTCACAATTTGGAGGCTGAAAGCCTAAAACCAAAGTGTTGGCAAGGCCACGTTCCCTCTGAATACTCCAGGGGAGGATCCTTCTGGCTTCTTCCTAGCCTCTGGGGCTTTGCAACAATTCTTGGTGTTCCTTGCTTTGCAGCTGCAGCATTCCAACCTCCGCCTCTGTCATCGCATGGCATTCCGCCTGTGTGTCTGTGTCCACATTTCCTTCTTCTCATAAGGACACCAGTCATATCAGATTTAGGGCCCACCCGAGTCCAGTGTGACTTGATCTTAACTTGATTACATCTGCAATGACCATATTTCCATTCACAGGTTACACTCACAGGTTCTGGGTAGACATGAATTTTGGGGCTACACTATTCAACCCTGCACAGGGGTAATGATATTTCCTTCTTCATATATTTCTAGTTCATCTATGTTTCTTTTTGCAACCTACATGTGTTACTTCTATGCCAGCAAACAAACAAATGATAAATGCAATCCCCATCGCTAATAAAGTTTGTTCTACTTTGAAAAAATACAACAAACTGCATTTGATGAAGGGGCTAGTGCTGTCCTGGAACATACATGAAAGGCTACTTGTGCCAGTCATGGAGCCTTGTGCCAGGAGCCTCCCTACACACCCAGCCAAACCCTATTGAAAAGACAGGAAGGAGTGTTGGGCTGTGGGCGCCTGGGGAAATGTCTCAGCATCTCTGCTCAGGCCAGGGCCAAGGGTTGGGGAGTGTTCTGTCTTGCTGTGGAGTGGACTGCTGGCCTCCTTACCCGGAGAGATTGCTCACACTCTCCAAGCCAGAATCCTCTTCCCGCACCAACACAGGAGGGCAGCTTGGAAGAATACGAATGTGGTAATTGAAGCCCCGTTCATCCTGGCTAGATAAATACTCCCTGGGATTCAGACATTATTTTCCTGGCCTCTCTCAGGTACCGGGGCCCAGTGGGGAGGTGATTTCTTTCATGACAGCCACACCCCAGGCTGTCCTTTATTAGTCACAGCACATGCTTGTCTCTGTGTGGTTTTGTTTCCCTGACGTTCTGCACGTCCCACCACGCGGCAGTGTGTTCACCCCTCCCCATGGCTAGCTGGACTGAACAACATCTCGTGCCACACGTTCTAAAGGGGCAGCTGGGAATCAGGTTTACATCCTGCATCTTCAGCATGGCTGAGTTAAAAATCCCTTAGACATTTCTGTTGATGGGTAGCAGGGAGAGAAAGCAAACAAGGGAGAAAGAAGGAATTTTTAATGTGCTTTCACTTCATCAGAAGTTCAGTCTGCTTCTTTCAGAAGGTACTGGTGTCAGAGTGATTATGTCAGATGCCATAGTAAGAGCATCTGTTTGGAGATTGGGGCTTTCAGTGGATAGTTTTGGCTATTAAGAAACAAAAATACAACTGGTTGTTTAAGAGTATGTGGGCGAGGGTGGGCCTTCTCCAAACAACTGTCCTAGGCCTAAAACTCTCATAGAATTTTGGTATCGAGTTCAGTTCCACATGAGGGAGGCCCAGGCTTTCATCTTTTTCCTACACAGTTATTTAACCCTTTACGAGAGTAAAGGGTAAGCAAGAAAGATCTCCTCTTTAAAACAGGCTCCCTCTGTTATCAAAAGACCCCTGTTCTTGATCCACACCTAGCCACCATTTACTGAGGGTTGCTGGGGCTGCACACTAAGTGCTTTGCATATATTGTGCTATTCGGTCTTCCCAGCACCACTGTTATCTCCATTTCACAGAAGAGAAAACAGAGACATAGAGAAACTGAGTAACTTGCCCCAAATCACAGTCATTGGCGACTTGAGCCTAGGTCTGAGTGACTCCAATGCCTGAAATCTTGACCACTACATAGAACTGCTCCCAAAGATGGCAATGCCCATAAAAGGGTCTGCAGAAACTGGAGAATAGTGGGCATTCATAGATAGGAGTTGGTATGGTTCCCATCTCCACTTTTATCATTTATTTGCTGTGCAGCATTCAATAACAGTTAATTTTTAGCATTGTAGGTGACCCACTTGTAGAGCATGGTCCCCTGTCTCGAGGGTTCTACTGTCATCTGGTGTTTCCCAGCAGGCACCAAGCAGAATACCATATTTTAGGGGGGCTGAGGATTGAAAGAAGAACCTGCAAAACACAGGCACCAGCATCGCCATGCTCAGGGCAGCACTGGCCCAGAACCCCTGGCCAGCTTTGCTGTTCCTCAGGCACCCGGCCCCGCCCCAGGGTGGAGTTGCAACAGAGGGCTTTTGGGGAGCTTGCTCCATCCTTTGTTGCTAGGTGTGCAAGCCTAGCCTCACCCAAGACGTGCCCTCCAGGACCACCCCTTATACCTTTATCATAGCATTTAGCCTTCAAAGTTGTCATTATTTTTAATTTAATATGCAAAAAAGTACAAATGAAAAAATGATCACTCATATTTCTGCAACCCACAATTAGCCACTGTTGACATATTTGCTTCTAGTTTTATATCTATTCCTTAAAACAAAAACAAAGAACAAAAACCCCACTACATGACATATAAGCACATTGTTCTTTGGGAACAATTACTACAATACAGGAATAAACTAAATCCCTACAACCACCATTTCAAATCTAAATTCCTCCCCCTCCATTCAGAGACAGCTTTAAGTTAGGTGTGTTCTCTACCAGCATTAAAAAGAATTACATACATAAAATATATGGAATTTTTGAGCACCCTTTCTTTCATAAATGGCATCATGCTGCATATATCATTTTGCAACTTGCTGCTTTTCATTCAATATATTTTTGAGATTTTTATACATATAGATGCAGTTTATTTTAATGGCTCTAATAGTACTTCACTGTATGAATGATGTACCAAATTTTATTTATAGATAAATGCATTTGAATTTTCAATTTTTTGCTATGTGCACAATGCTAAAACAGACATACTTGTACTCAGGACTACCACATTGAACAGCTCCGGAAAACTCTGTTCACATATATGGGAATGTGTTTTCTGGAGTTGTGTGACACACAGCCTGCTCTGCTGTGCTTGGGGACCATTGCCATTCGTTTTTTTGATGATATTTATTTATTGAGTGCCTACTGAATGCAGGGCATTGTTCTAGTGCTTTGCCTGTAATATTAGGCCTCTGAAAAGTCCTATAAAATAAGTACGGTTTTCAGCAGTCTCACTGCTGAAAATGAGGGAGGATGGGGGTAGATAATCACCTGGCTACAGTCACAGAGTCAGCATCAGAACCTGGGCAGCCTGGCCCCTGAGTCTAGGTGCTGAACCGTTATACTAAGTCTCCTTTATATTTAACTGTCTACTTAATGTCTCTCACTCAGCTGTGAATCCTGACGGCAGGGACTAAGGGCAGCCACTTATTTTGCCTCACTGGCACCCAGGCAGTGCCTGACCTCCATCAGGGGCTCAGTAATGTCCTGTTGATCACTCTACTCATTGTTCAATGCTCCTTTCCTCATCGACTTCTCCTTTCCCCCTTGCCCACAGATCTCTTTCCTTTCATAAGCATCCTGCTCCTGCCTCCCTCCCCAGGACATTCCAACCCCTCACCTAAGCTTTGAAAAAGTGACACAGGCACGTCCCAGATGTATGAAGAGGGAAGGTTTGGTCCTCGTTTGGGAAAGAATATTTTATCAAAGGGCAAAGGAGGACTTGGAATTTTTTCTGCCTTCAGGAAGCCCAGACTTGCAACGCTGTAGGGTCTAGAATTTAACAGGAGGTACTGCTATGTTCACACTTTTAGGAAAGAGTACTTCTAATTCTGTCTTTCAGTCGTCAGGCACGTAGGCAACTTCCTTTTATAAAGTTGGTTGTTGTAACTGAACAGGTGCAGATTGGAGGAAATGCAGACCGACTGGAATGATGAATCCCCACTGCATGTGAGATTAGGGTGACAAGGGACTCCCCACGACCTTGAATTTATTGGCTTCAGCCTCCCAGGTCTGCCCTGGGCGTGACCCCCTGCAGCTGGGTAACCCCTCTCCCCACAGCCACTTCTCCATCCACCTCCCTGAGAGTTGGGGGACAACCAGGTCGGGCCAAAGCTGAGCGAGCGTGTGGTTCAGAGAAGGAAATCACTAGAGACAAGGAGAAGGCCGAGTTCCCGCTGAGAAGGGACCAGGATTCGGGTTCTCTCCTCACCATGCCCCCGCTCTTTCCGGGGGGGACTCGGTGAGGGGGTGGGGGGATGGCTTTGCAGGGGGACAGGCCGGTATGGGGGTGGGGACCCGCTGGGCAGAGGGCGCATGCGAACGGAATAACCCAGGCGCCCCCTCCCGGGGCCGCCCCGCAGCGGCCGGGCGGAGCGGAGCGGAGGTACGTGCAGACAGCCGGCGGGGTTCGTGGGAACCCTCCCCCGGCTCAGGGCCGCGGCGGAACACGCTGACTCACGCTCTCGCTACGTGCGCGGCGAGCCGGCCGGGTGGGCCAGGCAGTGCAGCCCGGGCGCCGCCCGCCCGCGCGGGGATTTAGTTATTGGGGCGGCCGCACGCGCAGGCGCAGTGCACCTGGCTTGGGGCCCAGCCGGCGCGCCCCGGCAGGACTTTGCCCTCCGCCTGCCCGCTCACTCGCCGCTGCTGCCCTGCTGGTGATGTTGATCAGTTATTGTCTTTACAGCTTTTATGGCCGCTGCAAGGCTGTAATCTTTGTTCGGAAGCGATAGCACCGGACACGGGCGCATTTCTGCCAGGCAGGAGCAGCCAGAGCCACGCTAGGGCTGCCTTGGCGCAGGACGCTCCTGTAGAGCCTCTACCTGGCTCCTGGGGTCGTCAACAGAGGCTGGAGGCTGGCCACTGGCTTTGCATTTTATAGCACTTAAGTTAGGAGCCGCTTAGTATTACACATGCTCTCTCGCCCTGGTTGTCTCAGTTGGTCCCTAAACTGTGAAAAGAAAATGAAATCTCAGAATCCCCTTCCCCTTAACTCCTTATGCAAAAGGGAAGGTAAAGGCCTCAGGCAACTGCGAAGGACTGGTCCTGCGGATCATTCATAAGGAAATTCCTTGTTGACCTCCCTTAAGCAAGGACATGCAAATTGTAACTTTAGGTCCGCAGGCTCTGTCCAGGTCTTGAAACTAAGAGTCCATTAGATGATACAGTAATAATGAATTACAAGTTTTTCTCTACAGGCACAGAACAGAGACAAGATCAGACATTCTTCCACCTACCCAGAGGGACATCTACATAATTGATGCTTCTTCACTCCCTTTTTCCTCTTCTAACATTTGCCTTATCTTATGTAAAATGTAGATTTTTCTGGGTCTCACAAGAATGTAACCATTTTGTCTCACTACCAACCCCTCCCCTGCTGTTTTTTTTTTTTTTCCTTTCTGTATGTCCCACTTCCCTTTAAATACTGAAAATTCCAAACTCCCCTTCAGAAAAATGGCCACAGCTTTGCCTGCAGATTGTTTTTCCTGGGACCTCCTCAACTTTGTTCTAATGAACCTCCATTGACTGAGGTTTTTGCCTCAGTCACTTATTTTGGGTTGATAACAACCCTGTGAAGTAGGAAGGGTAGGCACCTTCAATCTGTTTGACAGAGAGGAAATCGAAGCTTATGTTTAAGTATTTTATGTGTTGACAATGAGGAGAATGTTTCTCCACAACTTTTATATATAAAACTTAGATCTTGGGTAATCAATTTTAGTGCTAACAGCCAATTTTAGTGATGTGGCCCTGTGTTCACTGGAAAGATAAGTGAAAGGTGGGGAGGAGGAAGGGAGAGTTTGTATTAATAGATGTCAGATCTTCCCACTGTCTCCCTAGCTCTGTGCCTTCTGGTAGATTTAAATAGACACAATTGATCTTACAGTAAACCCAGCTCTGCTGAATAACTGGCCAGTCCTCCTCAGGTGCACTTAGTGGGTGCTGTGGGGGCCACAACAAGGGCTGGCCTTGAGCCCCTGAAGATGGGTCATGGCCAGTGTCTTGGGCCAGGGCAGCTGTTGTCACTGAGCTTCACATTCTCACTTGGCCACTTCTTGGGGTTGCTGTGAGGCTCCATGTGAAGGAGTTTTCTCAGCCACCAAAGCCCACAGCAATGAGACACGGAATTCTTTTCCTTGGTCCTAGGATACCCCAGATGGGAGGAGTGAGAGACACCATCCACCTCAGAGAGTCTGTATCACTCTTGTTTGCTTGTCTTGGGGAAGCCATGGAGAGCACAGTTTCTATGGAGTCAGCAGGAACAAAAATGAGATTAATTCACATGGAAATTCTGCCTTCAGACACAGAGTCCTAGGTTACAGGAATTCAACTGTATATGTACAGCTAAGCCACTTGTAGAACACATTTCAATTTTGCCTATTTTGGGGTAGTTTTTGTTCTGATTTCTTTGGGGGCTTGCCAAATTCTTTCTAGTTTATAAAATTAATATACTGTCATAAAAAAAGAATAAACTAAAATATAAAGAAGAAAAAATCCCTCATAACCTAACAGTCATGTACTAAAAATGTTAGCATTTGAGGTATATTTCTTTTTCGGTATTTTAAAAATTCATTTTAACATAATCGAGACCACATTCTATGTTATTTTATATTATTTACCTTGTTTAACATTATGTCATACACATTTCCCATGTCATTAAACCTGTTAGAGTCAATATATGACTGTATTATATTTTTTCCAGCAGTTCTCCCATTGTTGGAAATTTAGGTTATTTCCATTTTTTAGCTAAGTAATACTTCAGTGAATGTTTTTGTATATAAATATTTGACCACCTTATTAATTATCTCATTAGCATAGGTTCCTGAAACGAAAATTTTAGATCAGATGACATACACATTTTCATGACAAGATCACATTGCTCACTGATGTATTTCCATGGGGACAGGGACTATCTCTGCCTTCTTTACTACTGCGTCTCCAGTGTCTAGCGTGGAGCTGGTTCTGAACGTGCATTGTTGAATGAGTGAAGGAATAATTTTCCCTTACAGCAGAACTTGCTTAGAAATACCAAAACTAAAAAGTGTGTTTCATCCCAACTGCTTCTAACCTGCTGAAGCTGGTAAAGGACTATGACCTTTAAGGGACCCCTGTAGGACCTGATAGAAGATTCTTTCCTGCCCAGTGATGGTGGGTCTTGTTTAAAACAACTGCCTATCTAGAGTGCTAGTTTTCAGTGCTTCATTGGAATAATCATCAGACATTCTTCCTCTTTGAAAAATAACCCCCGACTTTTCCCTGCTCAGGGATACACCACAGATTTCTCCCTTGGTGTGTGTTCCCTTGCCCAGGAAATTAGCACACTGAGTTGTAATTTTTTTTTTTTTTCTATACCTCTGGTGATCTTGGTCTTATTCTTTGACAAATGAGTGTTGCCAAAATGAAATACATAAAAGTGGTAGCAATCTACAGTTCTACCACCACTTTATAACTGTATCTCTCTGCTCCTTTGGTAATATTGCATATGATCATCTTTATAACCTTTGTTATTTAATGGATTAAAATGTGAGATCTTTTCTTTTTGCCTATTAAATGAGCTAGACTGAACTTTTTGATATAAATGTGATTATATTTTTTTACTTTATTGAGATCTTACTGATTTTCTTATCAATTTGTATGACCCTTTTATACACTAACAATATTGCAGAGTAAATTCTTCATAATACTTTTAAAGTGAGCCATCACCAGGAAGATCTTCATGCAACACATTATTTTGATGTATTAAATTTTCAAAGTCATTGTGTGTTTAAAATACTTATTGCTGGAGGTGTTCTAAAGGGGAATGGGTGGTTTCTAGCCACTGGAATTATCTAAGTAGTGACTGTTTGATCCCTTGGGAGGGATTGAAACATTTGATGAGAGGTTGGACTAGTGATCTTTAAGTTCCCTTACAACTTTGAGATTTTATGATTCCATAAATTGTCCAAAGATAAAAGGCTAAAAAGGTTTTGAGGGGCTAATTTTCTTTCTATTACTCTGTAAGATTGACAGAATCCTACCAGAGTCTACCTAAGAGACCCAAAGGATGATTTCCTGAAGCTGTAGTCTTTATTTACGCTTTTCAAGAAAAGCCCAGGGTGTTTGAAGAGTGTGAATATGTTTTGCATTGAAGTCATATCCTGGCCCTTTAGAATTTATTTATCAGAAATAAACATGCATTTCCACTGCAAGTTTTTACATGAAGAACACTGATTTTGCAATCTCTTTCTAATTCAAACTTTGTTCTGTTTAGCAAAATCTATAAGCTTATATTTTACATATTTATTTTTTATTAAGTATTCTTTTTTTTTGAGACAGGGTCTCACTCTGTCGCTGTGGCTGGAGTACAATGGTGCGATCGTAGCTCACTGCAGCCTTGAACTCCTGGGCTCGAGTGATTCTCTTGCCTCAGTCTCCTAAGTAACTAGGACTACAGGTGCACACCACCATGCCCAGCTAATTTTTCTTATTTTTTGTAGAGATGGGGTCTCAGTATGTTGCCCAGGCTGGTCTTAGTCTCCTTGGCCTCAAACAATCCTCCTGCCTTGGCCTCCAAAAATGCTGGTATTACAGGTATGAGCCACTGGGCCCGGTCTACCAGTATTCTTTATTATTGTATATTATACATACACATACAATATATACTTGTACATCAAAACCATGTGTACTGTATTTTATGGATAATTTAAGGGATTTTTTTTAAGGTGACTGTTTATGTAGTTTTCAGTTATATGCTAACTTTGGAAACTACCTCCAACATAAAAATTTGCTTCACTGAGATGTCTGTGTAGATATTTATTGTGGGTAATATTGTGGATGTGCTTAATTCTGGTGTCTTGACACTTAGCATAAATGATGTAGATCTCATCTATGCATTTATTGTATAATAGGAAGCCATCTGTGTTCTGGTAGCTCACATATTTCCCATACTGGAATGCTCATTGCCTGTTATAACTGCATATTTAATTCTTAGTCTCCCCTATAGGCTACACGTTTTGTAAGGGAGGGAACCAGGGGACCTGACCCTGTTGTATTCCTAGAGTTCAGTGCTTGGCATGCTATAAAATCTTTGTTGCATGTAATGAATTACATGTAATGTGAAAACGTACGAGAGGTTGTGGATTTAGTGTGGGATGAGAAAGCTGGCAGAGAACCTAAATGAGTTGAGCAACTTTTAGGAGCTAGACACTTAGCTGGCACATCACATGCTTTATTTTATTTAATCCTCACAACTGCTCTTTGAGAGATTTTCTGTTTCTGTTTTGTTTTTACAGAGGAGGAATCCTGGTTCAAAAAGGTCAATAAATTTAGTCAAGTAATAAATGGCAGGACTGGGGCTTGCCCTGAGATTGTGCTGGCTGGAAGGTCCGGGCTGTCTTCTCTTGACGGATGGCTGCAGTAGGCACTGTGGTCTTGACTTGGGCAGAGCTGGGGAGGCTTCCCCAGTGGGTTGGTTTAGGAAAGGACTTGACTCCATCAACTTAGTTGGATTTTGTCTTTGTGTCTCTCCTCTCCACACCCTTTCCACTTCTCCGTGCCCTCTGCTTTGCTTCCCTCACGGCCTTGAGAGCCCAGTGCCGTCACGATGCCTCCCTCCTTACAGTGGGCCTCCCCTAAACAAGCCTCCAACTCTCTTCTCCCATCCAGCCACAGTCCTTGGTCTGCTATTTCTGTTTAACCTGATGAACTCTTTGTGGGGGAGGGGGCAATAATTGTGGTAGTGTTTCCATCCTCCTATTCTCTTTTAAATACAGATGCTGGTTGTAGGGATTTTAAGCCTGGTAGGGGGGCTTTGGGCAAAAGAATAATTTGTCTCTCCAAATAAAATCATAGGAGGCAGCTACTTACTATCAGGGCACAAAAGGCTCTCAGATCGCAACAACGATAATAAGAGCTATAATAGCATTTCATTCATTCAAAAAATTCATACGAGGGCCTACTGTGTAGTGCTGACTGTTCTAGGTGCTTCACGTATATTAATTCTTTTAATCCTCCTAATCCTCTTAATATCCCAATGAGGTGGGTGCTAACGTTGCTCAGGTAGTAGGTGAGGGAGAGTTGGGGCTGGTGCCTTGTGGGTTTGCCGGCCTCCGAAGTCCTGGGATTGTCAGATCAAGAGGGGGAGGTGAGGAGGCAAGGCAAGAAGGCGAGGGAGAGAAGATGGGGGGAAGGGATAAGAGAAAAGGAGAAGCCTCTAACAGTGGCCTAGGAATTTCACTGGAGATTAAACCAAAAATAAGGTTAGCCAGTGAGCTATTTCTAAATCCATTAAATGAAGACGTAGTTTGGAGCAATGGGAGTGGTGAAGAATCAGCATGAGCACCTACACCAAGGGGCAGCCACAGGCTGTTCAGGCGGGGTCTGCTGGAGTGTGTGTCTGAAGACACAGGAGGACGCTTGGTGGGATCCATACTCTGTGGTTTATTATTGGGTGGAACTCGCTGGAAGCACAGCCAGCTGGGGGTAGGGCAGAAGAGGAGTATGCCAGGCGATATCGTGGGGGAAGGTTCCAGGCTGGACGTGCAAGCCAGATGGAGGGAGGAAATGAGCTTTTCCTGGTGGGTGGATTCCATCCAAATGGAAATCCAAATATGGGCCTCCAGGAGTGGGAGGGTCACCGGAGAGGGCCTGGTGGTGACTGGGAGTCCGGCAGCCGGGACTGTTGTAAACTGAGTGGGTGTGGATTCCTGGGAAGACTCCTCATCATTACAAAGCACTTATTAAAGTTCTCAGCTGTATTAATTTCTCCAAAAGCAGTATTTCTGGAAAAGAGATTTAGAAGCTGTGGAAGAACCCTTTTCTGGGTAAGTGGCTGAAGGCAGGCAGCCAGACCCCTGGCAGCATTCTGTGCTAAGGTGATCAACTGTCCTGGTTTGCCTGGGACTGTCCCAGTTTTCAAAATGAAAATCCAGTCCCCGCTTCAGAGTACTCAGGACTCTGCTCCTACACCACCTCCTTACAGCAGCCTTTCCTGACCATTATCTGAAATTCCACCCCACCCCGTTTCCAGCGCTCACGTCCTAGTCCTTTACTGATGTGTTTTCTCTGTGACACTTACCCTCTGAAATCATCTTGCTGGTTTATTGTCTCTTCTCCAAAACCAGAGCTCCAGGAAGTCAGAGACTTTGTTTTGCTCACTGTTGTATTGCCAAGGCACAGAATAGGGCGCCGGGCACACAGAAGGTGCTCATTGTGTTTATTGAATGAATGAGTAATTTTTTTTTGGTTTCAAGCACTGTGCTCAGCTATGGATATACAATGGTGAGAAAAACAAGAAATGGTCCTCCTTGTACTCATGAAGCACAGAGTTTGGTGGAGGAGAGATGTATTAATGACCCATTTTCACCTACACAAGTAAAATTACGACTGGGATGAGTGAGCAGATGAATAGGGGCCTGGAGGAGAGGTACTGAGGTTGGGAGAAGGTTCGATGTGGGGTGGAGTCAGGGCCCAGGCTGGGTAAAGGCTTGCTTAAGGAAGTAATGATTGAATTGAGTCTGAAGGATGGAGAAAAAAATGCTTGCTAGGAAGGGAGAACTACACATGCAAAGGCCCTGTGGCAGAATGGAGCAGGCTTGTCTGGAAAACCACGAGGAGGCCCTATGTTTGGCATGCAGGGAGCAAGATGTCACATGGGACACTGTGGGGAAAGGCTGGAGAGGCAGGCACAGCTGGCCACACCTTGCACATCGGAGACCTTGCTGAGGATTTGGTTATTTTCCCTAAGAATGATCGGAAATCACTGAAGGGTTTTCTGTGTGTGTGTGTGTGTGAGAGAGAGAGAGAGAGACAATTGTGTGCGTGACAATTAATCTTTTGCGTTTTGAAGTGAGCATTCAGTAGATTATCAATGTTCCCCCATCCAAGTGGCTAAGTGATTAAAACTAATCAGGGAGGGGACAATTAAAATATTAATAATTATAAAAGTAGCTCGTATAACCTTAGTTATCTTCTTTGCTGATGGATTCACTGTGGCATTAAGAGCAGAAGAGTGGAGAGTAAAATTTATGGCCAAATAATTTTTTGAGGAATCTTTCCAGAACTTGGTACTCTAAGAACACAAACTGTGAAGCCACTGTATTCAAAACATTCTTCTAGGCTCTGTGGGAAGAGAAAAGGAAACCACATGAATGTTCTTCTCCCTTAGGGAGCTCAGATGTTTAATGAGAGGTATGCAAATGAAAGGGACAGGACAACCCAGAAACACGTTGGACTAGTACTGCTGCCTGGGATGCCAGGTGCGTGTTAATATACAACCTCCCCAGAGCAAGGTCCACGTTGGAATCATTTTTGTTCCTCCCACCGAAGTTAGCCAAGAGCCTTGCCCATGAGATGTGCCAAAGGAAGGAAGCTCAGTCTGATTGCCTCAGGAGAGAAAAAGAGTCAATAGGCAAGTCAGGCCATGATAAAAAGTACTTCTGAACGAATGTAAGATCCACGAAGACAGAGCTTTGGCCCAATTTCTGGTTGTTCGCTGCTGCGTCTCCAATGCCTAGTACATTGTTGCTCAATACTATTTGTTGAATAAATGAATTTATTAGCTTCAGTTAGAGCTGGAATAATCAAGGACTCAGTGAGGAACTGGTTAAGTAAATTAGTGGTCCCTCCATATGCTGGGGGTACTGTTTGGCATCTAGAGCACGTCGCAGAAGGCTTACCCATGCGGCTGCGTGGTGAAAGTGCAAGCTTTGGAGGCCAAGTGCCTGCGGCGGAAGCCCAGTCCTGCCACTCTGTAGCTGTGTGACTTTGGGGAAATTATTCAATCTCTCTGTAATGTAATGTAATGTGAAATGGGTATAATGATAATACATATCTCAGAATTCTTATGAGAATTGATGAGTTAATACATAATGAGTTAATATACATAGAGTAGATAGGGCAGTGTTTGATTGGGAGTAAACACTCCATGAATATTAGCTCTAAGTGCTTTACATATGTTGACTCTTGATCCCCCAGCAACCCTACGAACTAGGTACTGTTATGATCCCCATTTTATAGCAAGTGACGTATAACAGTAATTTCCTTGAATGTGATAGGTAGAAATTAGAGGGTTTTAAAGAAAGGAATGACATGATCTAATTTATATTTTAATAAGATCACTGTCTGCTGTGTTGAAAACAGACTGGGGGTGGGGAGGGCAGAACCCAGGGTACTGCTGAGGAAATTGTAGCGAGAATCTAGGTGGGACTTAATGCTGGCTTGCCTCAGGGCGGTGGTTGGTGGTACAAAACAACCTGATTCAGGATATCTTTTGAAGATAGAACTCAAAAGAATTTGCTGATGGAATGGATGGATGAGACGTGTGAAAGAGATGAGTCATGAATGACTCTACAATTTTGGATCCAATCAGCCGGAAGGATGGCATTGCCGTTAACGAAGCTAGGGAAGGCTGCAGGAGAGCAGGTCTAGAACGTACAGTTTGGGGTGCCTATTTGTCACCCAGGCTGAGATGATGAGCAGGCAGGTGATATCCGAGTCTGGAGTTTCGGAGGAGAGCGTTGGGCTGGAGATAGGAATGTGGGAGCCCTTAACCCATAGAGAATATTAGATAGGATAAGATCACCAAGGGAGCAAGAGGACATGGAAAGCAGAAGTCCAAGGATTGAGCCCAATATTTGGAGGTCGGAGAGAGGACAGGAAATGGCAGACATTGAGGCGGACAAGGTAGTGAGGCAGGAGGCAAACCAGCAGCTCACTAGATCCTGGAAGCCACTGAAGAAAAGACTTCAAGTGTTTCATGTGCTTTTATTTCTTTCTTTTTTTTTTTTATCTTAGGGACAGTGTCTTGCTCTGTCACCCAGGCTGGAGTGTAGTGGCCTGATCATAGCTCACTGTAACCTTGAACTCCTGGGCTCCAGCAACCTTCCCACATCAGCCTCCCAAGTAGCTGGGACTACAGATGTGTGCCACCACACCTGGATAATTTTAAAACATTGTTTGCAGATATTGGTGGGGGTGGCAGGGGCAAGGGGTGGTGGTCTCATCATGTTGTCCAGACTGGTCTTAAACTCCTGACCTCAAGCAATCTTCTCTCCTGGGTCTCTCAAAGTCTGGGATTACAGGTGCGAGCTACCATGTCTGGCCTCATGTGCTTTTAAATCTAATCTTAAAAATGACCTTGTCAGTTGCTCCCATGTCCACGTCAGTGATGTCACAGGTGAAGGAACTGATGGTGACAGAGGTTAGGCCCAAGATGCAGAGTTCGTAGCAGAAATTAGGTAGCCCACGCCCTCCCACTCCTAGTCCACTGCTCTTTCACTGCGCCGCAACTGCCTCTGGGAGGAAGAGGAAGACTTGCCAGGGCTCTTTTGTTTATGTAAAATTACTTCCCCCATCCCTAGAATTGTCTGTTTTAAACTAGATTTTCAACTAGTCTGCGTTGGTATAAAAACCAATCTGATATTCAAGTAAGAGTGCTATAAAGGAAACACAGGCAGCTCCATTGCCAACAGCTGAAGGATATGATATTAGTGTCACTTGCTTAGGGATTTTAATTTGGAAGTGCCTGGCCTCATGAAGGTAGCCAGGAATGATTCTGAGCCTGTGTTCAGAGCCACACAGGATTGGTTGTATAGGGGTGTGTGTGTATGTGTGCACCTGTGAGAGAAAGAGAGAGAATGTGAGAGAGTGTGAGCAAAGTCACTCACTGAGGTGATCGGCCCTTTGGCTTGTGAACTGGCCCTCGGGATGCCGGGCCCTGGTTGTCCTTCAGGACTCTACAGGGAGAACCCTGGGCCCAGGCAGATGAGAGGTGACCGTGATGACTCCACTATGGAGAAAGTACAGGGGCGACAGGGCATTCTCTGCCTGGTTCCCTGATTGTTACAGAGAGGAGGGTGCCATGGGAAACCCACCCAGAAATTGAAATGCTCTTTACTTGCTCTGTCTTCTCTCCCTGCCTTCTTCTACCCTACTGTGGCATTAACCTGGACCTGTGAAAACAAAACTGAGCTAGACAAAACCCAGGGAGGAATTCCATGGGTTGAATTATCTGCAAGAGTTGTGGTGCTAGTAGGATGGATAGAAAAACATTCAGAATAGAATGGAGCAGCAAATACATTAGTTGAAACTAACCAAGTGGTAGAGTGAAGAGAAAAGAACCAGGTAGGGGGTTATCTGACGCTAGGGGAGGCAGGCTCTGAGACAGGGCGACTCAGAGACAGGCCTCGACATGACAGTGGGGTGTGGAGAGGTCTGTGGTTGTTAACAAACCTAATCCAGCTGCGATGAAACCCCAAAAATTGCCTGGGCGGGTAACCCAAGACTGTTAAGATGACATAATTGTTTCCTTAGAGGGTAAGCATCTTTTAATCCTGCAAAGATTTAGAAATAAACATAGAAATGTTTAAGAGAATCAAATTCATAATATTTTGTTAATTCGTACACATTTGGTATTTTAAGTGTTTGCAATACTGAAGGGAAACTGGCCCATTAGAGTAATGATCAATCATCCTTTTGATACCAATTTAAAATATGTAATTAAGAAGTTGATTTCATTTTCTGATTTTAAATTAAAAGACATTCTGAAGTTACAATTAGTATTGGAATACTTGAGAGAATTTAAAATTTTTATATTTTAAAGTTTAATTTGTTAGAGCTGTAAGAAGCTTTTAGGCAATGACATAAGGGAAATAAAATATATTAAATATATAAACACGACTTAAAATAGTTGAATATTTCATAAAAGTAATTCATAAATGGGATCAAACATTAATTAAAAGTCCCCTTAAAAGTGATTTTTAGCATTTACTATATTCATAAAGAGTAATAATATCTCAACATTGAACTTAAAAGCTTAAGGAAGACCTAAAATTTTAAACTAGTAACTTAAAAAAATTGAAGATTAAGTTTTAAAAATCAAAGTACCTTTTAATAATCTTTCCTGGGCAAACAGAGATCCTTCGGATTACTGAAAAAATCCTGTTACTCTATCGAAGGCTCCATGGGCAGCTCCCAGGCATCTTGTCACTCGTGTGTGTCAGTGGCTCGCACTTGCAGGATGCTTGTGCCTGGAGGATGGTTGGACAAGCAGGCGCTCTGTGGGGGCTGAGGGGACCGTGGAGTTTGGGAACTAATGGCAGAGGCTGCTCGACTCTCCTTTTGCGTGTGGACATGTTGATCCTGTGCTCTAGATTTTGGGCAAAAAGGGTCTGAGAGCTACAAATACGGTGGAGGAAGCAAAAAACGAGAGTAGACAGCAGTGAGAAGAAACCAGAGAACATCAGCAGGACCCAAGATGGCGCAGCTGTGTGCACGCCTAGAGGAGAGGACCGGTACTCTAGCATAAAACCAACATGGATAGCACCTTAGTTTACAGATAAGGAAACTGGGACTCAAAGAGGTCAAATGACTTGCCAAGATCTCATCTCTACTCAGAGTTTGAGATGAGCCTGGGGATCGAGTCCTCTAACAATTCCTAGTTCAGGATTCTTTTTAGAGCACTTCTTTGTTTCAAACACAGAGCATGTGGCTTTTATGATGAGGATCAAGTCAGAGCATGGGTTAGGGGTTTAGGTTTCACAATTTGGCTAGACGGACACCAACTGACTTCCAAAGTTTTGGATGAAAGTTGATACTTTCAAATCTATTCACCTCCTCCCACCTCGCAGGCGATTTGAAGTCTCTCCTGGGTATTGGACTTGAATCCTGGGCCTTTTAGAGCAACCTGGTTCTAAGGGGACTGTCCTCAGGACTAAGGCCTCTTGTAGGTGTCTTAGGAGGAACACATCTTTGAGGCTTTCTGTCCCCAGGGTCCTGTGCAAAATCCCAACATGGCAGTATCCAGCTGGGGTGGTTCATGCAGGAGCAGGAGTGGTAGGGGGTGACTGTAATTAAGGTGCGTGGGCCTGGGGAGGAATGAGGGGCGAGTGTATGCTGGTATTAATAAATGCAAGGTTTCTGAATAAGGCAGGTGTGGAGATCAGATTCAGCAAGTACAGAAACGAGAAGAGGCACGAGGGAAGTCTCCTTGAATTTCAACCTCTGGCCAGTTGGTGCAGGAAGGAGCTTCTGAGGGACTTCTCTGAGGTGGGCTGGGGGAGCTCGACTAGTAAGTGAACATCTCTAGGGAAGAAGGGCCTTGAGGCCCTTGAGGGTGGGTCAGCGAAGTACAAAGACTCCCTCCATTTGCACATTCTTCTCACGGCCCTTGTTCCATCTACCATGTTTTATGACGGTGCTCTACATCTGGGCAGGTTTGGGCAATACTGCGATTGCCTCTCACAGGAGAGAGAACAGATAGCAGCATACCCATTTTACGATTGAGGAATCTAAAGTCTCAAAATGATAAAAATGTACCAAATATAAAAAAACCTAGAAAGTGGCAGGGCCTGATTGCTGCACTCAGATCCACTATAATTTTCTTCTTCTGTTTTCCTTCTTCCTTTCCCTTTTTATTTTAAAAGCTTTATTAATTTTTTTGTTTTTTACAGAGTAATATATACTCCCTGTTAAACATAATATATTAAAAATAAAATTAGATAAATTAACAAATTAAAAAAAATTATAATTTTACCATTTAGAGGCAATCATTGTTAACACCTTAGTGTATGTTATTTTAGATTTTTTCCTATGTACATAATAGATATAATTATAAATATGGCCTCATACTACCCATAATTTTGGTAGCATGATTTTTTTACAGTGGTCCAAAGAGGGAAAAAATGACCTTTTAGATTATACTCTTGACAATTTCTACAATATGTGTACATAGTTGAAAAAGTCAAAACAGTACTACAAATCTTATTTCAAGAAACATTTGTGGCTGGACGTGGTGGCTTTCCTCTGTAATCCTAGCACTTTGGGAGGCTGAGGTGGGAGGATTGCTTGAGGTCAGGAGTTCAAGGCCAGCCTGAGCAAGAATAAGACTCTGTCTTTACAAAAAATAGAAAAATTAGTTGGGTATAGTGGCATGCATCTGTAGTCCCAGCTACTCAGGAGGCTGAGGCATGAGAATCACTTGAACCCAGGAATTGGAGGTTGCAGTGAGCAATGATGACACCACGGTACTCTAGCCCAGGCAACAGAGAGCTCTATTTCAGAAAAAAGAAAAAGAAAAAAAAAAAAAAAAAGAGGGGGGAGGGGGGAGGAGGGGACAGGTATTTGCATACACAAAGAGTGCAATGTGCACCATCCAAAGGATGGACATGCTTGAAACTCAGACTTGGGGGGGAGGGGAGGCAAGGGCAATATATGTAACCTAAACATCTGTACCCTCATAATATGCTGAAATAAAAAAAAAAAAGAAAATATAAATGCCAACAAAGAAAAAAAAACCATTTGCCATGCCCACCCTGCCCCATACCTGAATCCTAACCCCAAGGAACTACTTCCAAATACTAAAACCTTCCAAACAACATGCTTATGCTGCTATTTCTTTTTTTTTTCTTTCCTTTCCTTTTTCCTTTCTTCCTTTCTTCCCTTTCTTTCTTTTTCTTTAGACAGAGTCTCACTCTGTTGCCTGGGCTAGAGTGCCGTGGCATCAGCTTAGTTCACAGCAACCTCAAACTCCTGGGCTCAAGCGATCCTCCTGCCTCAGCCTCCCGAGTAGCGGGGACTACGGGCATGCGCCACCGTACCTGGCTAATTTTTTCTATTTTTAGTGGAGATGGGTCTTGCTCTTGCTCAGTCTTGCTCTTCCTCAGGCTGATCTCAAACTCCTGACCTCAAGCAATCCTCTCACCTCGGCCTTCCAGAGTGCTAGGATTACAGGCATCAGCCACTGTGCCCAGCCTTTGCAATTTCTTGATTTTGCAAGTTTCTCAGTATTATGCATTGACTTCCTGCTGTGTAAGATGAGAGTTTAGTTTTCTTGTGTTTATGTCCCCCTTTCTCTCACTCTTCCCTTCTTCCCTCTCTCTGTATATGGTCATAGCACTGTTTTATGATGAGGATGAAACAAACATTTCAGTGTTCACATATCTGTGAGCATGTAACTATCATTCAAGCTGAGCCATGTAGGCTACTAAGATTATTCGTCCTTTTCTTATTTCACTCTTTAGCCCTGGAGTTGATAACTGGTTTATTTTTGTTTTAATTGGCTTAGTTGTCTAGCTTTCTGTACAAAGCTCCCTGAGAGAACATCCTGATCAGTGTGCAAACATTCCTTCCTCTTTTATTGAGACAGCCCCCCTAAAGATCCCTGTCCTTCTGTCCCTGTTAGGTCTGGTGATTCTCTAGGGCTGCTGCCTGTGTTGCTTACCATCATCCTGGAATTCCCCCTACACTTCTCTCCTGAGTTGGATTGCCTGTGTTCTGGTTCCTATGTCTTCCTGTGTCTTGGTTTACTACCTCCAGAATGTTGTGCACATCCCTTTTAGTGGGTGAAAAAATAAATGTTGGTTTTGTTTCTAGATCAACATAAAGCAACAAAAGGAATTCTCAAGTGGGGTCCAACGATTCCCATTTTACTTTTTTTTTTTTTTTTTACTTTTTTGTAGATCCAGAATTATGATCAAATTTGTTTTTTCTCTCTAGATTCAGTAACCTTTTCACAATTAAAAACTTTATCTGGAAATCCAAGCTGTGGCTTTTGCAGGAAACAACAGCATAAAGTTTGCTCCATTTAAAGAAAAGGAGAATTTGAACTGAGAATCTTCAGCCTACTCAAAGGCGAGCTGTGGAGACTCTGGCAGGCGATGTGAAAATTGTCACGCATGCTGGCCCCACCTGGTTCTTTCCCAGACCTCTGTCCTGCACGTGGCCTGTGGGCTGTCAGATGTGGCTCAGAACTTCGTTTGCCATGTTTTTTTTTTTTTTTTTTTTCAGCAGGCAGTACAAGCCTTGAACAGGTGCTGGGGACTTTGTGGTGGCTTCTGAAATGGTTTCCCAGAAAGGTAGTGACTCATCATAGGAAACCCCTTTTGTTTTCTCACTGAACTTCCCCTGGCTTCCTGCTCCACCCATCTGTGCACAGTTTTTACATTCCTCACCAAGAGACAGTAGTGTCCCTCTAACTTTGATTGACAGTGGCAGCTGGAGACAGATCTGAGAGTAAGATGGAAAAACCCCTCCAGACAGCGATGTCCATGAGGGCAGCGGGTTTTTTTTCAATGCCTTGGCATCTGCCCTCTAAGGTATGGGTCAATTTCTAGTCCATAACCCCTGGAGGATCCCTTTTCCAATGTCCCTAACCAGAATGGATTGGTATATTTCGAAAGAGGTAGGTTTGTTCTCTTAGCCCTTGCTTTAATCAGGGACTGCATTTGCACAACTCTTTTTCTAGAAAATATATTATACATCCCTATATTTTAGTAACAGGTATTCAATTGTTTCTGATTGATGTGAACTAAATTGGAGAGGTGGCCATCGGTGGTGACCCACTGTGCCTCAGACATAGCCAAGGTCTTCAATGGATATATGTTGAAATGAACTATGCAATTCAGAGTCCTATGCCTTTAGAATTAAGAGACCTTAAAACAGGCACAGTGGCATGCACCTGTAACCCCAGCTACTGGGGAGGCAAGGGGATGGCTTGAGCCCAGGAGTTCTGGGCTGTAGTGCACTATGCCAATCAGGTGTCCATACTAAGTTCAGCATCAGTATGGTAACCTCTGAGGAGCAGGGGACCACCAGGTGGCCTAAGGAGGTGTGAACTGGCCCAGGTCAGAAATGGAGCAGGTCCAAACTCCTGTGCTGATGAGTAGTGGAATTGCGCCTATAAATAGGTAAATAGTCCTGCACCCCAGCCTGGGCAACAGCAAGACCCTGTGTCTAAAAAAAACGAAAACAAAAACAACACAAAAAACAAAAACACTTTAAAGATCATCCAGTGTTACTTTTTCATTTGAAAGACAAGGATCCCAAGGCCCAAAGAAACTGCTTTCTCATGGACGCCCAGCCAGGCCCTGCCCTTCTGTGGCTGTCTGCTACTCATGCCTGCCTTCATGCTGCTCTCCCACTGAACTCCAGCCCCTGCTTCCATCTGCTCCTTTTCTTCACTCTTTGCACCTCAGGGCATAGTCCCCAGGCTGCAAACACCCCTCTGCAAGGTCTCACCACTCCTTTGCCACTGGTTTCCCTGAAGGCCCTGCATGGGCCCAGGCTCCTCTCTAGACTGTAGGCAAACTGAGACTATTGACTTTGGTTTCTTTCTGCTGAGAATTCATGACTTCCTGTGAAGGATATATTTCAAAATAATTCTTCAAAAATTTAATAGAAAAATACTCGCTAAGGAAAATTTGAAAAAGACACAAACTAGAAGTTTTTTTTTTCTAACTTTTCCGATATGTTTTATTTGGACATTTCCCCACTAGACCCCCTTCCTTCTAAGGAATAGGTGGCTTGTGCTTTTTTTTTTTTTTTTTTTACTGTAATCTTCATCTTACTCACTCAATTTTGTATTCTGCTATTTTCCACTTGTGTTCTTTTAATGTAACTTTATGATGGATGGATTGGGAACAAATACTGGTCTACTTTTTAAAAGGAACTTTCTTTTGCTGGAGCACTGCCATCTATTTAGAAAAACAGGTTCCTTTACTTTGTGGTAGGGCAAACAACAATATGCACGTCCAAGGCTAGAGTTTGGAGACAGGAGACATGCTCCTTTGTCCCCTACATCTTCCAGTCTTTCCCCTGCCTTATACAGGGGGCTTGGGGTTGCATTCCCTGTTATTGTCAATGGGACCTATGCTTCCTGATAGTCTAGGAACCAGAACGCTTCCGCTCCCACCACGTCCACATGCAATCCTGTCTTCCAGCCTCCATGACGGTAAGACTTGGCCCCAACCACCATCTTGACCTGTCTGCCATCTCTTTAATCTTTTATTTATTGTGAAAGACTCTGTTGCAAAACTACCCAGCCATGACACTTGGAGCAAGAACCAAGTCTTCCTGTACGTCTCAGCTCTGGAATGGGAATATTCCCTTCATGCATTTCCTACCACAAGGGATAAAACAAACTTTATAGAAAATTGAGAGTCAGGATGGGTTGAGATTTATCTTGGGCGGGAACGATGGTCCCTGGTTTCTCAGGTCTTTCTCCCCTGCCTCCTCTCAACCCGCAGTCCCTGTTTATTGCAAAATTCTTTTTATCACTTAAGACTATTAAGTAGCTGTTTTTTCTTTGTGACTGTCCTTAGTTTTGAAGCAAGAAGGGTTTATTTCCCAAGATAGGAGCAACAAGCTCTACTCTAAGGGAAAGCTCAAATCTTTATAAACTTTGCTTAACACCTCAAAATCTTAGTCCCAGGGTAACCTTGCTAGAGATGTAAAATTGCCTTTAGGTGAAAGACCACTTAGCAATAAAAAGGAGTGAACGATTTATACATACCACAACATGGGTGAATCCCAAAATAATTATGCTGAATGAAAGAAGCCAGACTAAAAAAGAAAATAGCATATATGCTCTATGCTTCCATTTTTATAAAATTCTAGACAATGTAAAGCAATATATAGTGACAGGAAGGAGGTTGTTGGTTGTTGGTGGGTGGGGTAGAAAGAGGGTAGGGGGCAGAGATGATAATGGAGGTGGCGGATGTGCTTGTCATTGCAATCATGGAGATGGATTCTCAGGTGTATGTGTGTGTCAAAGCTTATGAAATTGTACACTGTAAGTATGTGAAGTGTATTGGATGTCAATAATACATCAAGGAAGCTGTTTTAAAAATTGCTTATGGGAAACAGAGTCTGTCTTAATCAATTTGGGCTGCGATAACAAACTGCCTTACACTGGGTGGCTTAAACAACAGAAATTTATTTCTCACAATTGTGCAGGTTAGGAGGTCACCAGATCCAGTGTCCAGTGAGGGTCGCCTGCCTGGGTTAGAGACAGCCATCTTCTTGTTGTATCCTCACATGGCAGAAAGCAGAGAGAGAACATCATTCTCGTGTCTCTTCTTACGAAGGCACTAATCCCATTCATGTGGGCTCCACCATCGTGTCCTAATTACTTCACAAAGGCCCCACCTCCAAATACTATCACATTGGGGATTTAGGCTTCACCATATAGACTGGAGGGGGGACACAAATATAACAGCGTCAATAACAGAGTCCTTTCCCCCACCCTGTGTGTCCTGCCTCATTGCCTAGTTTCCCCCTACTAAAGGATGGTCATCCCAGCTCTGTTTCTAAAGTGCAATCGGTCTTTTGTTATGGTAGACACTGAGATTTCTTTGCTTCCTCTGAAAGTACAGAAAGTGTTCTAACTGGGCCACTGCTCCCTCCTGGTTAATTCCCAGGGCCTCCTGAGTACTGTGCAGACAAGCTCATCTTTTCCCATTTTGTGTGCATTTAGGGGACGCCTCCCTCACAGTCTAGTGCCTGTTTTTGAACAGACAGCAGCTGATTGTATAGTCAGCACTTGCGTTACTGCCAACCTGGGCCATGACTCACCAGCTCCAATGATAACAACTCTTAGACCTTTGACATGTTTTCAGGATGCTTTTCAAAACACCCTTTGATTCCACAGGAAGCCCTGAGACAGTGAGTGACCTACCACTGTTTGTATCTTCTCTCGCGCATTTCTTTCATTAATCTCCAAGGTGCCTTAGAGTTAGATAGCTCCAGATCAGCAGTAAGAAATGCAGAAAGATCTTCTCCTCAGGAAGTCAGCATTATTTTGATGTCTTTGAAATATTTTTAGGAACTGAGGAAGAATCAGGAATGAGTTCCTGGAACGTATAGATGTGGTGGGACATTGTTGACCAGCTAAGTCGCCTCTTCTCCCATCTTGCAGAGACAACAGGTCCAGCCTGTAAGTGGTTAAGTAAATAGCAAGACCTCAAGCTAGAGCAGGGGCACTCAAACCTATGCTGGTATGTGGTGGAACAAGATGAGAAATTGAGAGCAATCGTTTAGAAACTTTTATCACAATATGATAGAACGATTTTATCCTATTGAATCTAATAACAAAAAGTTGAGCTTGTATTTTGCATGCCTTTTATTTTTAGTTCTTTTTAAGTAATTCATTTTTATTTTGCAAAAGTTATGTTTCATAATGGATTGGGCATTATAGAAAAAATAAAGCTGGACTTTCACCACAGATTATTTGAGAAGCACTGAGCTAGTTCTGTGGCCTCCAAAAGGTAGTTCTGGGCACCTTCCTTCCAATGGAAACGATGGGTGAACTGTGGAGCAATGGGGACAGTGCCAGGGAGGGAGTCCCAGGGGGTAACGGGTCTTCCTCATCTCTGGTTCCTTTTCCTTTTTCACCAAAGAGCACGTGCATCCCAGGGAAGTGCTGCACCAATGGTAACAAGAGTTGAGAGAAGATTGGAGGAGACTGCAGTGAAAGGAGGGCTTGGAAATGGCGGGGTGGCAGGAGAAACTTCCCTGACTTAGGCAAATGTCCTTCAGTATGGACCCCAAAAGCAGGTAGAGCAAGCAGCTGAGAAATAAGGGTTTGAGAGGGGAACCACAGTTCACACCTCACTAGTCTGGAATGAAGCTGAAATTATGAGTCTCACCATGTTCAAGATGCTCACATAACCTAGGAGGGGAGAAAGGCTGGCCATCGTCATCCTGTAACGTATGACTGTGCACTGACGTGTTCCTGTGGAGACACCGATCAGAGGAACTGTCTCTTTAGAAAACACAGAGGGAACAGAACGCTGGACAGGTCAGTTTTAATGAAAAAAAGTGGGGCCAGAAAAGAGCTGAGCATAAGATGGCCTCATTATCTATCTTAAAACAGAGAGATCCAAGCAGCTAAAAGGCAGCAGGAAGACTTCACTATCTTATCTCACAGCCGTCTCTGCTGGTCCCTGCTCTGGTTTTCTAGTAAATCATAGTGTAAGGTGATGTTCAGGTGTCCAGGGGACATGGAACAGCCCACTGCCCTGCTTGCCTTTGAAGCAGTCGGCAGACAACCTCGTCGCTATCCCACATTCTGGAGCAGTGGTAGGAAGAGATGACACCTTCCTCTTGTTGACTTTCATCCATGACTCAATATGCCTCAACACTCTTGTTGACATTGATGTACTTGTTGACGAGAGGAGAGATCAGGTTGGGTGGGTTCAGGCTCTTCACTATGAGAAAAGCTTTGGTGTCTTTGCTTTTGGGAAAGAAAGGAAACACCCAGTCCTCTTGCTATTTTGTTAAATTAGAGGCTGCTTCCTGCATTGTAAATTCTCCTGAAATATATTTTGGCTTTGACTTGGGTAATGACACAGGCATGTCTCAGTGTGTCTGCCATGCAGCATTATTATTCTGTAGTCTGAAGTGTTTGGGCTTTAGAAGAGGGTTGAGATTAGAGCTGGGTGTCATAGTGGTTGGCACCACACAGGAGGAAGGACCAATAGCATGGCAGGCTATAGTCAGGCAGAAGAAAGATTGGACACTCAGCTGCCTTTCCTTTTGTGCTACACCCAAGTTAGTGACAATGTAGTCAGAGTTACTTACTTTTTGGGGATACTTTGCAATGTTTGGACCCAAGTGCAAGTAGTTGTAAAGAGACTGATGAAGAAGGGCAAGAATAACATAAAAGCCACTCCCAACTAATGTTTTAGAAACTTGTAAAGTCAAGCAGGTACTTTCTAGGAGTGAAGTGCTAGGAAGAGCAGGCTGTGGTTCTAGGTCGTTGGCTCTCCCAGTTTGCTTGGCCTGAAACACCTGGGAACAGCCTGAAATAAAATTCAATCCACTGTCACTGCCTCCCAAAATTTATAATCTGATTGACTAACAAGACTGGCTCAGTATGAAACAATGGTAATAAGCAGTAGATTGTGGCAGAGATTGTAGGTTATAGATTTGCTTCAAGGTACAGGGGCTGATATGGGTCAGAGGGGTCAGGGAAGGCTCCTGGGAAAGTTGGGCTTGGACTGGCACTGAGTCCTTCCTTCCTTGGATTCAGATGAAGTTTGAGTCTTAGATTTGCCAGGGCTTACTTTGGGCAAATATATATGATCCCTACCATCAGTATTCTCACCCACAAGATGGGGAAAATAATAACTGTCCCAGGATTTTTGTGAGCATTAAATGACATGAGGTACCTGGTTGAATAAGTGGTCATTGTGACCATGGCTGCAGGGAATTCCCTCTCTCTGGGAATGGCTCACCAGCTTGGACACAGCGCTTAGATTTGTAAGGCTGCTATTTCTCCCAGGGGCAAGGGGCAGTGCTATAAATAAAGCATGCCTCAGTAGCTGCTTTTCCTAACTATGTACCCAGTTCCCCCACCTGGATTAAGCAACAAGTATGTCTTAAACCAGAAATCCCAAGGTATAGCTTGCACCCAGAGGGATATTTTATCCAAGTACTCATTTGGCTAAAAAGACCAGCGTTCTCAATCATAAAGCTGGTAAGTTTGTGAGCATTTCAGCTTCCCCTCCTAGACTCTCTCAATTCATAAACATTTCCCAATTTTATTATATACAAAATAGGAAGTTATAAACTCCCAGTTCTGCACTTGAGTGCTATTTATTCTGGAAAAGCAGGCCTAGGAATCTGATACTTAAAAATTTTATTTAATCAGTAGGAACTTAGTTGTGAGTTGAAAGGAAGTATAGTATATGGCTAGGAGCAGCAACTCTGGATCCAGCCTTCCTGCCTGGACTCACTTCCTGGCTCTGCACGTACTAGCTACATTACTTTGGGTAAAGTCTTTAACCTTTCAGTTTACTCATTTGTTAAATGAGAAAATAATCGTACATATCTCATAGGGTTGCTGTGACGAATGCATTAGTGAAAATTTACGTAAAGTGCTTAGAGCAGTAAGTAGCTGACCTAAGTACTAAATATGTGTTAGCCGTCACTGATATCATTATGTCCTGGTGAAGTGGGGGGAGGATGGGGAAAATAATACCTGTGGCCTTGAGGCTTAATCACTAACTTAGGATGACTATGGTTTCAGGCCTCGAGGGCTGCTGTGCCCCTAAGGAAGAGGGCAGCAGGAGAGCAAGCACCAGCTGGGCCTGGAACAGCGGGGCGCACAGAAAAGAATGCTCTTGGGAAGGTATGAGCCCAAGTGCCAAATCCTAATGAGACAGCCCAGGTTGGATCACTGACAGGAATCTGCCATCAGAGAGCCCCTTTAGAATTTGACAGTCTCCATTCTGGACTCTGGAATTCCTGGGTACAGCCCGTCTGCCAGCCTGCCCGAGACTCGTTTCAGTGGGGACGGCATGCTTACACAGGGCTGAGTCAGTAACAGACCCTTTGTTCTGTCTCCTGGACCTCTGGTTGCCACTGTACGGACATGTCCAGCTTGGCAGGCAGCTGGCATCTTAAGGATTCAGGGCGCTATCAGATGGACACTCACTAAACAGTCCCTCCTGGCCTCGTGGTGTGTGTGGCAGCGCACGTAGGCCTGCATACCTCATATCTCTGCCCGGGCAATTACATCCCAACCACCCTGCCCCATTCCAAGGCAGCTGGGGCCAGCCAGAGCACAGTGTTTGGAGCAGAAGCCAGGTATTTCCTCCTCTCGTCTTTTTTGATTCCATAAGCATTTTATTCTAAGCTCACGTTCTAACTGCAATGTCCAACATGGGAAAACAAGCCCGAAAGGCAGGAACTAAGCTGTGTCTGCTCATGGTGCTGCCTTTCGCTGCTCTGATATGGAGCCAAAAGGCACAGCCTCTGCCCTCCAGGACAGAAAAGCTAGAAGCAGCATGTCCTCCTTTCCCCAGGTGCTGCCTGCCCCGGGACCATGTTGCATATACCCGCCTATTAGTGGTGCACTGTCTGGTCTGATGTTCAGATCTATATTTAAAGACTACCATGGGATTCAGCGTCCGAGCGTGTAAAGTGCACGTCTGGGCATGGTCTCTTGGCCAGGCTCCAGGGTTGGTAGCCTACCCAGCTGGTCCTGAAAGCTGACCTCTTGCACAGAAGTGATTCCATGCAGTTCTGAGGACAATTTATGACCACTCACCCTGGTTTGAGAAGTCTCCTTGTGTAAGTTCTCTGATCTTGGCAGAGAGAACAGCGGTTGAATACTAACAACTGGTACCATTTATTGAACATTTGCTCTGCACCAGGCAGTGTGCTAAGGGTATTTTACATAGCAATTTCCTACATGCCCCCACCTGCCACCAGCACTCCAAAGGAGATAGTGTAATCAACTCTGCTTTACAAATGAGGACACTGAGATGCGGTGATGTGAGGTGACTTGCTCAGGATCACCCGGGTAGGAAGTGGTAACGCCAGTGTTGGAATGAGGCAGTCTGATCCGGAGCATGTTTCTAACCAGCATAGTGCCCACTTCTGTGGCATCTCTCTGCTCATGTCTCTCCAAAGATTAGACCAATGCCTGGGAATTGTCACCCTCACTGTCATCGTCAGTCTCGTCAGCCAGCAGGGGCTAGAAGCCTCCAAAGTTGGCAATTTGGGCTAATTTACTATATTCTTGATGCTTTAATATCAAGAATAATGCAAAAATAAAGTTATTTCCTCATTGATTTCTATTACTTTGATTTAAGAAATATTTAGTGAGCGTTTGGTTTACGCCAGGCATTATTCTAGAGCCAGCAAAGGGGGCTGCTACAAGGTAATTGCTTTCAAAGATCTTGTACTCTAGAAAGAGAAATAATCTCCCCAAATTCCCAAGATGGCCTGATAGGCCCTGCCTTCCTCTTCGGTCTCAATGCTTCCCATTCTGCTCCTTTGTCTCGGCCTCCTTCAAGCCCTTCTGTCGGCAGAGCTCCCCACCATCTCAGGCCTCTGCTCCTTCTGTGCCCTCAGCCTGAAACACTGCACACCTTTGCCGGGTCTGCTTCTCCTCAGCCTGCAGTTCTCAGCTTAAATCTGGCTCCCTTTAGGGGAGTCTCTCTCACCCCCATGGATTAGGTGAGGTTCCCCCATCACATCTTATAGCTCCCTCTACTTTAAATTTGTGGGATTATTAATTAGAGTAGAGTGGGGTGGAATCGTGTAATTTATTCTTGATTTGATTAATCCACCAGCCTCCACCAGCTCCCTGAGGGCATCAGGAATGCTTTTGTGTTCACCACTGTGTTCCCAGTGCATAATAGGTGTTTGCTAAATACTCTTGAATGAAGGAAGATTACAAATTATTTGTTAAAGCAAAAACTGGGGTATGTTGGTCTCCAGTCCTCCAAGAAGCAGCCATCAAGACGGGTAAATGTGCCAGGATTTTGTTAGGGGGAAGGCCTGTTAGAAAAAACAGTGAGGGTAGTGGGAGGACGCTGGGAGAGTCAGGTGGTGGGGCAGGTCTGATCCTAGAGAGAAGGAAGGAAGGGGGGAAGGAAGAAGAGAAGGAAGTAAAGAAGGAAGGAATGAAGGAAGGAAAGTTGGGAGGAATATCCTATACATTCCTCTGCAGGCAGAGACAAGTTCAGCAAGGCCATCAAGGACTTCAGGCCAGCTAAAGTGGACTGCTGGAGGGTCTTCTGTCTCCCAAGAACAGCTCCAGGCAGGGTCCCCGCCATATTCGCTCATTGGCTGGGAGCAGCCGGCCATGGTGGCGGTGGCCCGGCAGTTCCAAGCGCTACAGCTGGACTGCCACCGCAATATGCCCCCTTTGGAGGGGAGGCTGTGGGCCCATCTCCCAGCTGCCATGTGGGGGTTCTGAGGCCAGAGGATATGACTTCTGGTTTATAGGAAGGAGAAAAATGACCAAAGGTCTGTCTTCCATAAAAGGGCAGAAATCTTAATTTGGAAGCTCAGCAAGTGAACACACACTGTTCTTAGACACTGCAGAAGACACTATAGGTTGAGAACAGATGGACTCTCCTCAGAAAGCTCATAGCTAATTAAGAGACAAAGTCAGCTCCCACGCGTGCTCCTGAATGTGCTTCCACAGTTCCGAAGTGGAGATAACTCCACCTACCTCATGTGGCATGTGACAATTAGATCCAGTGACTTTTGTGAATAGGGTAGGTGAGCAACAAATAGCATCTGAATATGAATTTTAAAAAATAACAATTCCTTTTCCTCTCCACCTTTCCAACTTTTCTTGTCACTTTAACAGGGCCAGTAGTATTTCAAGTAACTTTTGGCTCAGAAGTGTGTGTCCTTTTAATCACGCTCATCAACAGTCCCTCTAGACTTTTCTTTAACATCATGTTGAATAAAAGAACCGCAGTTTGAATTATGTGATCAGCACCAAGGGGAGATTTAGTGTCGAGTTACAGGGTTTAAGGAACTGTTTGGGGAAAGACCCAGCGTGTGTGCTGAGCGCAGTGAGCTCACTGGGGGCGCGGGGGGTTTCTTCACTCTTAACACGGGGTGGTATTCAGGTTGTTCTGTCTCAGCACTGTCCTTGGCACATGGCTTAGTTATGGCTCTTTCCACAAATGAACGCTGTGGGTCCCGGAGGGAACTGGAGAGTTGGTGTGGGGTGGCCCTCCTCCCTTTCCTCAATGCCAAGGAACGGGGCTGCGGTTTTGACCTTGGCCTTGCCCACTCCCCACACAGCCCTGTTATTGTATATTACGCCTTCAGTACATTTATCCCTGAAGTTAATCTTATCCTGGTCTCACCTGTTCACTTGACCTGTCCTTTCTAGGAATTGGTTTTAATTCAGCAACTATTTCCTGAGCAATTAACTAGTTGATACAGGCCTTGGGCCTCCATTTTTAATACAGAGAACAAGGAGGAGGTCTGGCTAGGACATAAAATGTATAAATGAAATGTAAACTGCTTTAAATAATAAAGTTTATCGAAACTGTATATGTATTACAAAGTCTCATGGGAATTAAGAGGAAACAGGTTTTCCAGGGTGGAGCTGCAGCGTTCGATCCAGGACTCAATGTTAATCGCCGGAGAAAGGGAAGAGGAGGTAGCCTGAGAAAAGGCAGGGTGCGTTTGCCAGGCTCACACCTTAGCCGAGTACCTGCGATGGCTGGAGGAGAGGGAAGGAGCCAAGGACAGATGAGAATAGAAAAATGGGTTGTGGTTAAACTATCGCAGCCCTTTAAAATCTTGTTTAGGAGCGTCATAGGTCAAGGAGAGCCGCTGATGCTTTGTAAGTAGGAGGCAAAGTTTGAGCTATTTAGGAAACAGTGTCTAGGTGAAGGACAACCTGAGACAGAGTGACTAGCACCACAGTGGTGCAGTAAATTAGATGGGAGAGAGAGAGAGTGCGTGTGCGAGAGAGATTACTTCTGTAGAAATGAAAACAGGGGGGCAGATGTGAGAGGGAGTGGGTGTGGGAGTGGAGAAGAGGGCTTTGAAGGTGAGTCAAGGTTTGTGGGGAGGGAGGGGATGCCACTCGGAGGGGGAGCCCAGGAGGAGGGGCTGCTAGGCTGGGAACGGGGGTCCTTGCATGGATCCTGTTGCATTTGAGGGGCTGGCAGGATGCGCGTCTGCACGTGGCCAACAGGCACTGGAAATCCAGATCTGGGGCTCAAGAATGTGGTCAGAGCTGAAGCTGAAGCTTTGGGAGTTGTCATCAGAAGGGTACTAGTCGAAATGGCAAGTTGTCCAGTTTCCTCAATCACCTAAAGAAATGCCTGGATTTCTGGTTGCATGGGTACAGCAGGTGGACTGGTGCCTGGATGGTCAGTCCTGATCCTACCAAAACAGTCCTGGGATCCTTGAGATTCCAGGAAAGGGGTATATTAGCTCTGTCTCCCCTCACTTAGCATAGCTTCGCCTCTTCTCCTTCAGTTGTCCAGCTTCTAATTCTGCAAACAACAGCTGGAGAAAGTGAATAAGGGCCAACTCGGCAGCTGTGTGTTGGGAATCAAGAAGGCATCCAGGATGGAGATACAGCCTGGCTACAGCTGCTGCCAGAATGAGTGTGTGTGTGTGTGTGTGTATGTGTGTATGTATGTGTGTGTGTGTGAGAGAAAGAGAGAGAGAGAGAGGGAGATAGCAGGGAGTGGGTAAAAATTGCTTGCAAGCTTTTTTTAAGCATGGTAGAATAAATGGTCTTTAAAAATAGTTTGAATTCTGTACCAAAGATTATTTCGCTTTATATTTCCAAATCCTGGTGATTAGACAATCATAAATCTAGCTTGTAGAATCCTCTGATTGCAGATGCCCACCCTTTGCACACACACGCTACCCTGACCGCACACTGGCAGTAGAGTGTGTCAGTGACTCAGGCTGTGGCTGGAAGCTGTCTCCGGGAGGGGCACAAGGATCTAAGAATATTTAAAAAGACTAAAAGACTTTTGTCCCCAATCCCAGTTGAAGAGAGGCCTCTTCCTGGAAATTGATTAGGGATTTGTGTGTGTGATTTTGTTCCTGGCCAAACAAGTCTCAAGCTAGATAATCTGTTTCTAATCATAATTTGGATTACCCTCCAAACTAGCCAAATGTTTGTTTGTCTCAGGAGGCTAGACAAGCACCAGAGAGGCTGGACAAACCTCCATCGAGGAGCTGGGAAAGTCCCCCGCTAGTAGGCTCGTTCCGAGGTCGGCAGGTCACAACTGCTGCCTCTTTGTCGGGGCAAGGGCAGGAAGTGACCGTTGTGCACAGCATTCTGATTTCTTCAGTTTGGGATTGTCCCTTCTGGTCACTGTTGGTTCTCAAACAAGTGATTTGCCACCCCTCCCCTCTACCCGGGGCATTTGGCAATGTCTGCAGACTTTGGGTTGTCACCACTGGGGAGAGAGGGGAGTGCTACTAGCATCTAGTGGGTGGAAACTAGGGATGCTGCTAAGCATCGTACGATGCACATGACAGCTCCCACAACAAAGAATTGTCTGGCCCAAACTGTCAATTGTGTCCTGTAGTACGGCCAGCTTTAACTAAAACCATACCTTTACCAATGTTTGTTTGTTCATAAATAGAAAACAGATGAGCTGGGCACTGTGGCTCATGCCTGTAATCCTAGCACTCTGGGAGGCTGAGGTGGGAGGATCACTTGAGGTCAGGAGTTTAAGACCAGCCTGAGCAAGGGCGAGACATCTCTACTGAAAATAGAAAAAATTAGCTGGACATGGTGGCTTACGCCTGTAATCCCAGCTACTTGGGAGGCTGAGGCAGGAGGATGGCTTGAGCCTAGGAGTTTGAGGTTGCTGTGAGCTAGGCTGACACCACGGCACTCTAACCCAGGGGACAGAGTGAGACCCTGTCTAAATAAATAAATAGATGGATAGATAAATAGTAGACAAGCCTTCCTTAGGTAGATGCTGGTAAACCAACTCTCCAGGAAAAAAAAACCAAAACACTGATTTGTGGCCTTAGCCAATTTCCCTGATAAATACTCTCATCATACTTGATATCAAGCTTCCAAGGTGCTATTCTTAACATGGAGTTGGAAAGAAACTGAAAGTTCTATTCAGCCCAGTGCCCACCATCATAAGGCAAAGCAAGAAAGCAGGGAATTCATTAGGGTGATTTTCATGCTTCCTCTAAAGAGGGTTGTTGAGAGTAGTTAAAATCTCTGCCAAAGTTATTTTAAAGGCAGAATGGGAAAGGAAGGGTAGCAAGTGTTCTGGAAGGTCACATGTGTTCAATTATCCTTCCACCAAATTACAAATCTTATTTAAAAATTCAGGCTTTGTCATTAACTAGCTGTGTCTGCAACTCCAGAAGCTCCACTCATAGATCACAGAGTGAATGGTGCCCTGGAGTTGTGAGACAGGTGATCCTCCTTCCCGAAGTCTCTTCAAACTCTTTACAAGTCAAAGCAGATGAGGGAGGATGCCCATCCTGACTTCTCTGTGAGGCAAACCCCGAATGACAGCTGCTTTTCTTTTAAGGAATCCTTACCAGACGTGGAGGCCAACCGCTCAGGACAGATGGGCTGACAAATGCTGTTGTACAAGTGTCCGCCACTAGCTCTGCCTCTCCTGCTCCTTCACGGCATCCTGTGCTTCCAGAAGCACGTACCGCAGCTCTGTTATGGTGCAGCTATTTGCCTGATTGTTTACCACATGTCTGCCTTTGGAGTGTAACTCAAAGAAGGCATGGCCCGTGTTTGTTTTGTTCATTGCCGTGTGTCCAGCACAAAGCCTGGCACCCACTAGGTGCTCAATAACCGTTAGTAGGATAGACGAATGAAAGACAAGCAACGAGACGTAATGCATAGCCAAGTGGCCGGAGGGACACCTAGACCAAAAGGCAAGGCTGAGCAAGATCTCAAAGTTCTACTCCCTGTCCCTGAAAAATTGAGGGTAGGAATTCTAATGTGATACCTGAAGCAGAGCAGGAGTGACAATTAAATCATGCCTTTCTTAGAAAGGTAATGGTGAGACACAGGTGAGACTTTAAAACTTACAGATCACAGCTGATGCAGTCAAAATCTGCTTTCCAGAATATGCTGCTTACCATGGGGGACAACAACCTGCAGGCATACTTCGTCTAATTGCCCCTTGCAGACACTGCTATTACTCATTGAAGATTTGTGCCAAGTCTATGGCACCATTTTTCAAACAGCTTGTGCTCACTTTGTGTCTCTGTTACATTTTGGTAATTCTGGCAATATTTCAAATTTTTTCATTATTATTATTTGTTATGGTGATCTGTGATCAGTGATCTTTGATGTTACTATTATATAGTAATTGTTTTAGGATACCATGAACCACACCCAAGGAAGATAGCAAACTTAATAAATGTGTATGTTCTGATTATTCCACTGACCAGCTGTTCCCCCCTTTCTCTCCTTCTCCTTGGGCCTCCCTATTCCCTGAGACCAACAATATACAAATTAGGCCAATTAATAGCCCTACAATGGCCTCCAAGTGTTGAAGTGAAAGAAAGAGTCACATGGCTCTCACTTTAAATCAAAAACTAGAAATGATGAGGATTAGTGAGGAAGGCATGTCAAAAGCCGAGACGGGCCAAAAGCTAGGCCTCTTGTGCCAAACAGCCAAGTTGTGAATGTGTACAGAAAGTTTTTGAAGGAAATTAAAAGTGCTACTTCAGTGAACACACAAATGAGAAGAAAGCAAAATAGCCTTATTGCTGATAGGGAGAAAGTTTGAGTGGTCTGGATAGAAGATCAAATCAGCTAGAACATTCCCTTAAGCCAAAGCCTAATCCAGACCAAGGCCTTAACTCTCTTTAATTCTACAGAGGCTAAGAGAGATGAGGAAGCTGCAGAAGAAAAGTTGGAAGCCAGAAGAGGTTGACCCATGAGGTTTAAGGAAAGAAACTATCTCTATGACAAGAAAAAGTGCAAAGTGAAGCTGCAAGTGCAAATGGAGAAGCTACAGCAAGTTATCCAGAAGATCTAGCTAAGATCATTGACGAAGGTGCCAAACAACAGATTTTCAATGTTGATGAAGCAGCCTTATTGGTAGAAGATGTCATCTAGGACTTTCATAGCTAGAGAGGAGAAGTCAATGGCTGGCTTCAAAACTTCAAAGGACAGGCTGACTTTCTTATTAGGGGCTAATGCAGCTGAGGACTTTAAGTTGAAGCCAATGCTCATTTACCATTCTGTAAATCCTAGAATCTTTAAGAATTATGCTAGATATACTCTTCCTGTGCAATATAAATGGAACAACAAAGCCTGGATGACAGCACATCTGTTCACAGCATGGTATACTGAATACTTTAAACACACTGTGAGAACTACTCAAGATGCCTTTTAAAATATTACTGTTCATTGACAAAGTACCTAGTCACCCAAGAGCTCTGATGGAGATATACAAGGAGATGAATGTTGCTTTCATGCCTGCTAACATAACATCCATTCTGCAGCCCATAGATCAAGGAGTAATGTAAATTTTCGAGTCTTACTATTTAAGAAATACATTTTTATGGCTGTCCCTTTCACAGACAGTGATTCCTCTGATAGATCTGGGAAAAGTAAATTGAAAACTTTCTGGAAAGGATTCACCGTTCTAGATTCCATTAAGAATATTCATGATTCATGGAAGGAGGTCAAAATGTCAACATTAACAGGAGTTTGGAAGAAGTTGATTTCAGCCTTCATGGATGACTTTTAAGGGTTCAAGACTTCAGTGGAGGAAGTAACTGCAGATGTGATGGAAACAGTAAGAGAATTTGAATTAAAGTGAAGCCTAAAGATGTGACTGAAATGCTGCAATCTCATGATCAAACTTAAAAGGATGAGGAGTTGCTTCTTATGGATGAGCAAAGAAAGTGGTTTCTTGAGATGGAATCTACTCCTGGTGAAGATGCTATAAACATTGTTGAAATGACAACAAAGGATTTACAATATTCCATAAACTTACTTGACAAAGCAGTGGAAGGCTTTGAGAGAACTGAGTCCGCTTTTGAAAGAAGTTCTGTGAATAAAAACAGCGTCATATGCTACAGAGAAAGGAAGAGTCTATTGATGAGACAAACTTCATTGTTGTCTTATTTTTTAAGAAATGACCACAGCCACCCCAATCTTCAGCAATCCTCAGCCTGGTCAGTCAGCAGCCATCACCATCTAAGCAAGATCCTCCACCAGCACAAAGATCATGATTCACTAAAGGCTTAGGTGATTGTTAGCATTTTTAGCAAGAAAGTATTTTTTAATCAAAGTATGTACATTTTTTTTTAGGTAAAATGCTTTACACTCTTAATAGACTGTATAGTGTAAATATAAATTTTATATGCACTGGGAAACCAAAAAATTTGTGTGACTCACTTTACTGGGATATTCACTTTATTGCAGTGGTCTGGAACGAAACCCACAGCATCCCTGAAGTGTGCCTGTATATGCAATGGCTTCCTGAGCTGCCTCTGGATGAATGGGGAGGTGAAGTCGTGGGCCTCAAGGGGCTCATGACCCTCACAGTATGCCTTGGAATGAAGCACAGTTCCTTCCCTCAGGGACCACCTTGAAATGGCTGGGGTTGCCCCTAAGGCCAGGCTGAGCCACTGGGGCTGGAAGTTGGAATTGGAGGCAGGGCCCTTAGGAGGAAACCACAGGGAATATTGAGAGAATATTTTCCCAAGTTTCTCCATGGTCTTGTTCTGAAGCAACACTCCAGGTAGGAGAAAAACCGAAGGGAAGTAGGTAGCACAAGGTAAGCAAAAATTAGCTTAAGACTAAGCCTCTTAGATTGTCCATACTCTTAAGAAAATTTCCTTTAGTTTGCAGTTCACTCCAACAGGCCAAGCACATTTTATTAATTTTGAACATAACTCACTTTTAAGAACCAATTTACCCAATTCTGAAATGCACAGTTCTTTGAGGGAAGTTCAGATTTTTGAACTCCAAAATGGACTAGTGGATGAGAAAAATGTGTTTTGGCTAAGAGGCCTGTGCTAGTCGGGGTGTGTATGGTTTAGAGAAGAAGGATTAATATCAAGAGGAAGGCAATGCTGTCAATGAAAAGGAATTCACACTCATTTTATCAGTGGGTCTTTATTAACGCTTATGGTATACAGATGACATGGGCTCCATCCTTACTGTGAGCAAAGGATAGGACAGGAAGAATTCCACTCCTTCGCCACCAGTAAAAAAATAGTCTTTCTCTCCCTCAATCCCCCCACTGTGTGTGTGTGTGTGTGTGTGTGTGTGTGTGTGTGTGTGTGTGTGTGGTTTGGTGGAGGTTGGCTTAAGGGTTTCAATGGATATGCTGGTAATAGTTTGGGGAGTAAGGCATACGATTGTCTGTAGAAAGATTTTCCTCCAGCTTTTAGGAGGAAAATCCATGAGAAGAGATGACTAATTACTATTTGAAAAGTGCTTTGAGATCCTTTGATGAGGGGTAATTAGAAGTGTGAGACATAGTTCCTGGATGTGTGATTACGACATGTGACATGTTAGAGTGGTGTTAGAATAGATTATTCAAATACTCCCCTCTCCTACATCCCCACACACGCAGGTATGTGCTGGGAGGGGCAGGGAGGGGAGGAGGCCTGCGAGGGGAGAGGAGACGGTGGAGAGAAGACTGCGGTATTGCACGTTAACTTGGAGGAAAGACAGCACCGGGGCCCTAGGGTCTGTGCACAAGTTGCGCTTCTGAGAGTGGACAAGGGCCTTCCTTTGTTCCCCAGTGGAGTTTCCTTCCCTAATCCCTTGCAATCTGAACTCTGTTCACTTTTGGGACAGTCTATTGGTTCAGTTTTTACCAAAGGAGTTAATGACTGTTGTCACAGTGGAAACTACATTCAATTCTTCAAGGGAACTGCAGAATTTTTTTCTGTTTTATTGTTAATATTATTGGGATAATAATCATTAAAATCTTTATTATTCTCTACATTTATAGAGCAGCTCTTTTTAGAAAAAAAGCCCAACACTTCTTTTTCAACAAAGTCTTATTTTGAGAGGGTGTGCTCTCTGTAATATCTGCTGTCTAGCTGGAGGGAGGCCACCTCTCAGACTGGCAGCAGGCCTT